>PVIA01009166.1:0-63763 GCA_004024845.1 Tonatia bakeri | reverse complement strand
TAGAAAAGAAATAGGAGATCCTTTAGCTATGTATAGTGTTAACTGTGATATTCCACCCAACTATCCACTTTTTAGAAAGGATGGAAAGAAGATAAGACTCTTGCTGGGGAGGAAAGGATTGTGAGTTGGATCTAGAAAGCAATGAGCTTGTGGGAGGTCAGGTTCTGAGGTAAGGTGAGAGTAAAGGATAGTAAATAGGTGTGGTGTGTGAGAGAATAGAGTTAACCACTACAGTAATAGATTTCAGTAAACCATGAAGTGGGCTAAGATCTGGGGGTGGAGGGGGGTGTTGTGTAGTATTTACAGCTGTATGGAATAGCTATTATTTACAGTAATATTAGAACAACAATCATATGATGGAATATGTGATATCTAAATAACAAGAATAGGGAGTATAGAACATTGAGTAGTGTACTAATGGAATACAAATGAAGTGAAGGACAGTAAATTAGCAATACGCTATGAATGAGATAACAGGGAAAACCTGTCAAATGATACGATATAACCAGCCAAGCAAAGCAGACTGTACAGAAAGAAGAGGAATACAAAAATACTATTAAAATAAAAGATGTAAAAATAATGAAAAAATAATAATACAAATATGCAATAACTTTCATGTTCTATGTAATAACAAAGTGAAATTTGTCTTGCTCTCTCAGCTGTTGGGATGCCCCCTCTTTGGGTTCAACTCTGGTCTTTTCACAGTGCCTGTTTGGGTTTTTTTTTTTTTTTGGTCTCACTTGTGGGTGTTTAAAAAAGAAAAAGGAAAAAAAAGCAGAAGGAACAATGAAGAGATAAAGTTGGAAAGAAAGGAAGAAGGAATAAAACTAGAAAGAAGGAAAGAAAAGCAAAAGGAATTGAGAGATATAAAAATAATAAAAAAATTAAAAAATTACTTTAAAAAAATCAAACAAACAAAAAACCTCTTGTTGGTTTCAAACGGGCCAAACTGGTTTTTCTGGTCTTGCTGGCTGAGGGGCGATTGATTTCACTTTTCTCCCTTCTTATTCAGTGCTCAGCCTTGCGTGTACTTTCCCCAGGGCTAGCCATGCACTCTCCCCAGAGCCAGTTTGACGCATCTCTGCAAGGCCCTGGGTGTGGGATCCGGGCCCTCCTAAGTGTGCATCCCCTGGGTTCACGGTTGTGGGCTCCGAGGTCCTGTGGTACACACATTCTCCCCAGGTTTACGGGTGCAGATTCCAGGTCTTCCACAAAGCACACTCTCCCCAGGTTGCGGGCACGTGTGCACAGCCAGGCAGCCCTTGTTCACACAGGCTTGGGCACGCACTCTTCCCAGGGCTATGTGTGGATGCTCACAGCCCCTGTGTGTTAGCCACTCAGTCCTCACTCCCTTCTCTGCGCCTTCAAGCAACCAGGCCTCCCCTGGTGCTGCTCAATCCTTGTTTGGCCAGGGAGAGAGTGGTTGACCCAGCTCTCTCCCAAGAGCCCTGTGGGAGACCTGGCGAGCACTGTGCCTGGGGCTGCAGCCTCTCTGGTTCCCACTGATTTCTGGGCCCTTACTTTCCTGAAGCACTCTCCTTACCATCTGGTTTTTCAATGTCCGCTACACTTTTTGATCTCCTATTTTCATATATGCTGTGTACTGGTGGCTGTTTGCTCTGTTCCTCTGTAGATCGGCTAGGTTTTTCTCCCGTGCATAGGGGGAAGTGGAATCTGCTCCCCCCTACCACACCACCATCTTCCCTTTCCATGGGTTCTTGCTTTTCATCATGGAATATTTCTTGCCACTCTCCTCTGACCTGCAAAGTTTCTGTTGAGAAATCAGTTGATAGTCTTATGGGAGTTCCCTTGTAGATAACTGTTTTTCTTTCTGCTTTTAATGTTGTCTCTTTGTCTTTAACCTTTTGCATTTTAATTATATTGTGTCTTGATCTACATCCAGACACAATATAATTGGGCTCATCTTGTTTGGGACTCTCTGTGCTTCCCGGAGTTGTATGTTCATTTCCTTTACCAGGTTAGGGAAGTTTTTTGTCATTTTTTTCAGATAGGTTTTGAATTTCTTGCTCTTTCCCTTCTCTTTTTGATACCCCCATGATGCTAATGTTGGTGTCCTTGAAGTTGTCCCAGAGGCTCATTACACTGTCTTCATTTTTTTGTGTTCCTTTTTCTTTTTGCTCCTCTGATTGAGCGTTTCCTGCTTCCTTATTTTCCAAATCAGCGATTTGGTTCTGGGCTTCATCCACTCTACTGTTGATCCCCTGTAAACTATTCTTTAATGCAGTGTAATCCCTATAAATTATTCCTTATTTCAGTTAATGATTCTTCATTGTTGACTGGTCCATTTTATGGTTTCGAGGTCCTTTTTCATGTTGTCGAAGTTCTCACTAAGTTCCTTCAGCATCCTTATAACGATTGTTTTGAATACTGTATCTGGTAGTTTGTTGGCCTCCATTTCATTTAGTTTTTTCCTGGAGATTTCATCAGTTCTTTCATTTGTGACCTGTTTCTTTGTCTCCAGATTTTGGCTGCTTCCCTAAGTATGTATTAAGTAGAGCTGCTACATGTCCTGGACTTCTGTAGTAGGTGTTCTGTAGTGTCCCATTGCATGACCTCCCCTGTCACATGACCTAGGTTCTCCATGTACACCACTGTGTGAGCTGTGTGCACTATTCTGTTACAGTTGAACCTTGATTGTTTTGGGTATCAGTAGGAGGGATTGACCCCCAGGCCAATCAGGTGTGAGGACTGGCTGCAACTATAGTGGAAGAGCTGCTGTGCAGGAGCTGACCCTACAGAGCAGGACTTGCCCCTTTAGTATGTTGCTTGTGGAGATGGTAGAGTTGTTATCCAGTGTGTGATGCTGTCCACAGGGAGCACTGTCTCTGAGACCTCCCAGGAAGTGCAAGGTTAGCCACTGCCTGTGGCCACAGACACAAGCTACAGAGAAATATGCAGATGATTTCTACTTGTACTGAGCTTGGAGTGCCCAGGAGAGGCCACGCTGTGAACCAAAGCCAGCCATCACTAGTGCCAGGCCTGATGCCATTTAACAGGAGGTATGGGACACACCATGACCAGATGCTGTTTGTTGCAATTTGTGAAACTTTGAGAGATTTTAGGAAAGTCCACAGCAGGAGTCTTTGGAAGAGCCACTGGAAACAGCTTGGGTAGGCCCACAAGTTGGGTTGGACAGTTACTCAGGGAATCACTAGCATGAGGCAAACTGTGTGAGCCAGGTAAATACTCAGATATGGTGCCTGCCTCCAAGCTTTGTAGGGGGAGCTTCTTAGAAAAGGAACAATGGCCTCTGCCAGCACTTTTGTCTGGGAGAAAGCTGCCCCTCCAGATCTCACCCTGAAGTTGCATAATTAATTTCCTCCCCATATGTCCCCAGTGCCTTTCAAGCTGCTGTCATAGCACTTGAGCTCAGAGGGAGAAAGTCCGAGTAAGCCAGCAGGTCCTTTAAGAGGAACTTCCTGCTCTGTGGCTGGCATAGCTCAGTGGATTGAGTGCGGGCCTGCAAACCAAAGGATCAGTGGTTCAATTTCCAGTGTAGGGCCCATGCTTGGATTGTAGGCCAGGTCCCTAGTAGGGGGCACATGAGAGGCAACCATACATTGATGTTTCTCTCCCTTTCTTTCTCCTTCTCTTCCCCTCTTTCTCAAAATAAATAAATAATTTTTTTTTTTAAAAGAGGAACTCCCTGGGACTCCAGAAGCCTTTGTCTCACTCAGCCATAATCCCTGCTGGTTTTTACAGCCAGAAGTTATGGTGACTTATCTTCCTGGCATTGCAACCGTGGAACCCCTTGCTCCTCTGTGTGTACCTCCACAGCTGAGATATCAGTACCTTCTGATTTTTAACAGTGACGTGTGGGTGTGGGACCAGCCTGTTACTCATCTTCACACCTCCTACCAGTCTCAGTGCAGTTTCTTCTTTAAATTCCTAGTTGTAGGGCTTCTGTTTAGCTAGATTTCAGGTGGTTCTCAATGATGACTGTTTTGTGGGTTAGTTGTAATTTTGGTGTGGTTGTCAGAGGATTTGAGCACTGCATTTACCTACACTGTCATCTTGACTGGAAGTCTCAGTTGACTTTTTAAACAAGCATTTGTTTTTATTGATGCCTCCTATTGTGTCTTTGTTTTCCACTTCATTAATATTTGCTCTCAACATTCAACTTCACTCTTTCTAATTTCTTTGTATTTTTGCTTTCCCTAATTTCTTCAGTTCTTCAATTGAATGTACTTAATTCTTTAATATTCAATCTTCATTTTCTCTCTTTAAGCACAATATTTTCAAACTATATCAACTACTTATTACATCCTACAAGCTTTTGATAATTAATAGTCTCAATTATATTAACTTTTAGATATTTCCTAATTTCCATTATGATTTTCTCCATTTTTATTTCCAATTGTGTAAATTTTTATTTTTTTGTTATAATTTTGATGGTGATTTCTAATTTAATTGCACTGTGGTCAGACAATATAGTCCAGTATTTATGTTTTGGTATTTATGGATGTTTCATATAGGACTTAGTCCACAGTCACTTTTTATAAATATTTTATGTATAATGGAAAAGCATGTATATTTTCTAAATATTGAGTGTAGGCTATAGACATCCATTTAGACACACTTTATAATCTATATTATTATTTTTGTCTGTTAGATTTATCAAGATATGCTAAAAATTAAATGTATGTCTGGATTTTTCCAATTCTCTTGTAATTCTTAATTTTTATTTTCTATATTTTGGTGCTGTTGTATTTTAGAGAAATAGTGTCAATGTATTTTATCCCTAAAATGCTTATTTTGACCTTGAGGTCTATTTATTTGACATGAATATAGTGACATCAGCTTGCTTTGGTTAGTACTTCTCTGATACTCCTTTTTCCATCTCTGTATATCAACTTATCTATGTCTTTGTATTTTAGGTTTGTCTGTTAGGGATCGGCGGGGGGATAGGAAAGAGTTCAAAATTGAGAATCTCAGGCTTTGAGTTGGTGAGTTTGTCCACATACATTTGTTGTGATCACTAATATATTGAATTTACTTCTGCAAGTATTCCTGCAGAAAATTTTTGCATACTATCTTTGTTTATAATTTTCCTAAATTTTTAAAACAATGTTTATAATGTAATTTTAAGTCTTTCTTTTGTGCCTTAATCCCTTTAAACTTCTGATTTCATAGCTTTCAGATTGTTCTGAATTTAAGTTGTTATTTATTGAGCATACTGACTCTTGCTTGTGATGGGTTACTTCCTCATGGGTGTTGGATTCTGCATTCCCCAGTGGAGTTCTATCTGTAAATCGCATTTAATTGCGTAGTAAGAAAGTATCTCTCCAGAGTAATTTTATATTTGCTTCTGTTTGACTCCTACTTATATTCACCTTCATCCCAGAACCAATTTTTACGGGTTCTTAGAACACATGTGTAGTGTAACCTGAACCCCAGATTCCTCATCTCTCGAGTGTTAGACCATGTTTCCTGCTCTCTGCCTGAATGAAGATCCGCCTTTTGGTTTGTTTTTCTTATCCTCTCTTTCACAGGCTTCATCTGATGGTTGTGCCTGTAACTAGGTTGTGAGTTCAAAGTCATTACTTCTTTCAGGCCCAAATAGGTAACCAAGAGGTTCTGGGTTAGCAGGATATGCTCACTCTTACACCCCTGTCGTTGGTAGCCTGCTTGCCTACTGCTGCAATTTTCCTTCTTCCTGGTACCTTCAGAGCTTGTTTCTGGCACCTTCACGCCTCTATTTTATGTTCAGCTATACATATGAAATAGATTTTATTTTACCTAGCCTTGTTAGGCATTTGTAGTAGAAAAAAATTTAGGTTGTCTTAATCTGTAATTTTTCTTAATCTAGAAATAGAGATTTAAATTGAGGATTAAAATATTGGCATTTAGCTAAAAATGTGGATATTTTTTCAAGCATATTTTTCTTCACATGGTGGTTTTCTTTTCGTGGATAAAAGAATAAAAAAGAAATGACATTGCCATTCTCTTAAATTATCCGTAGAGCCACTCAGGAGGACAGCTCTGATCCTTACTTCTGAAACCCTTGTCGTTGTGTGTAAGGTTTACCTTCACATTCTCTATCCTGTCCCTCAGCCTGGGTTTTATCTCCACCCGCAGTCTCCCTCCACTGAGCATGCTCAGAATTAAATAAAAGGAAAGGGAGTGGGAGGAGAAAGAGGAGGAAGATAAGCATTTTAAAGAGCTGCTGAAAGAAGCTGCTGGTTCCTGGTTGCTGCCTCTCCTTGCCTTCTTTTCTGTCACACCCAGAAAGTCTCTGAACTCCTCAGAGTCCATGAAGATGAGACAGCAGATGGGACAGAGTCAGAGGGGACACAGTGGGCCAAATTGCACAAATAACTTTGGTGGGACTCATTACCTTCTTTTCTCTCTATGCTCCTACTGCATTGTACTGATTTTATCCCATTGGTGCAATATTTTAGGATTTGGATTGCTTGCAAACAACAGATCAGTATGACATTTTATTTCTCAGTCTATAGATATGACAGCATTGCAAAACAATGCTCTCCAAAGCATTATGATAGTTCTCTCCCTTCTGTGTCTGATCATTGTATATTGATCTTTTTTAGGGAGGAATGATCAATTGGAATCGTCTTTTCCCTCCTTTGAGGCAGCGACAAAATGTAAACTATCGGGATGGTCAGCAGTCGGAACAACAAGCATCCCCTCCTCTAGAGGTTTCTGAGGAACAGGTAATTAGTAACACCTAAAACTTATTCTAAACCAGTGCTTCAAACATCAAGCAGTTTTGGTGAACACGACTTGAAGGAATTCAAGCATATAGATATAAAGATTTCTTTTCTTTAAGGATTTTATTTATTTTTAGAGACAGGAGAAAGAGAGGGAGAGAAACATTGATTTGCGAGAGATGCATTAATCATTTGCCTCTTGCAGGCCCCAGCTGGGGACCTGGCCCTCAACCCAAGCATGTGCACTCACTAGGTATCAAACTGGTGACCTTTCAGTTTGCAGACTAGCACTCAACCACTGAGCCACACCAGCCAGGGCCGAATGAAAGTATATTTGATAGCAAGCAGTTAAACAGCCACCTGTAGCAGTGATGACATTTGATTGGCTACTGTGGGACTTGTAAGTTTGAGGAAGGTATGATTTGAAAACAAATACATTGAAATCATTTACTTTTATTTATGTATTTTTTATTGATATTTGGTTGTGTTTATTCTTTAATTAATACCAGTGAATAGTCTTGTGCACGTATGTCCACTTAGTATTTGCATGTGCCTACATTTAGTATTTGCAAAATATACTTAGTATTTTGCATATATGGTTTTCTTTTTTCGTAATTTATTTTTTTTACTGTTGTTCAAGTATGGTTGTTTGGATTTTCCCCCAACCACTCCCACTACTCTGGCCATCCCCACCTCCCTCCCCTGATCCCACCCCACTTCGTTTTGGCCATGTCCTTTATAGTTGTTCCTGAAAACCCTTCCCCATTTTCCCCCCATTATCCCCCTGCTCCCCTTCTGGTTACTGTCAGTTTGTTCTTAATTTTGATGTCTCTGGTTTTATTTTGCTTGCTTGTTTGTTTTGTTGATTAGGTTCCACTTAAAGGTGAGATCATATGGTGTTTGTCTTTTACCACCTGGCATATTTCACTTAGCATAATGCTTTCAAATTCCATCCATGCTGTTGCAAAGGGTAGGAGCTCCTTTCTTTCTGCCGTGTAGTATTCCATCGTGTAAATGTACCGTAGTTTTTTGTCCATTCATTTACTGATGGGCACTCATCAAAATAAAATGGTCATTCATTTTTAAGTCTGTAATACTTCATATATACAATAAACTATTGAAATTAGCTCCTTTCTTTACTTTAAGTATGTTTTATTGATTACCCTACTACAGTTATCCCATTTTTCCTCCCCTTTATTCCCCTCTGCCCTGTACCTCTCCTCCCACCAGCATTACCCTCCCTTAGTTCATATCTAGGAGCCATACATGTAAGTTCCTTGGCTTCTCCAGTTCCTATACTATTCTTAACCTCCCCCTGTCTGCTTTGTACCTACCGTTTATCCTTTTCTTTAACTATTGTTTTGTTGTTGTTCAAGTACACTTGTCTCCATTTTCCCCCTACCGCTTCCCCCCACCCCAACCATCTTCACTTACCACCCTTGATCATGCTCCCTTTGGTTTTGTCCATGTGTCCTTTATAGATGTACCTGAAAACACCTCCTTTTTCCCCTATTAACCCCTCCTACCTGCCCTTTAGTTACTGTCAGTTTGTTCTTAATTTCAGTTCTCTGGTTATATTTTGCTTTCTTGTTTCTTTTGTTCATTAGGTTCCACTTATAGGTGAGATCATATAGTAGTTTTCTTTCACTGCCTGGCTTACTTCGCTTAGCATAATGCTCTCCAGTTCCATCTGTGCTGTCACAGGGGATAGAAACTCCTTTTTTCTTACTCCTGCGTAGTATTCCATCGTGTAAATGTACCATAGTTTTTTGATCCATTCATTTACTGATGGGCACTTAGGTTGCTTCCAGGACTTGGCTATTGTAAACTGTGCTGCTATGAACATTGGGGTGCATAAGTTCTTTTGGCTTGCTCTTTCAGGGTTCTTAGGTTTATAATGCCAGCAGTGGAATTGCTGGGTCAAAAGGCAGTTCCATTTTGAGTTTCCTGAGGAAATTCCCCACTGGTTTCCACAGTGGCTACACCAGTCTCCATTCCCACCAGCAGTGCACCAGGGTTCCCATTTCTCCACATCCTTTCCAACACTTGTTTGTTGCTTTGTTTATGATGGCCATTCTGACTGTTGTGAAGTGGTATCTCATTGTGGTTTTAATTTTCATCTCTCTGATAGCTAGCAATACTGAGCATCTTTTCATGTGTCTCTGGATGCTCTGTGTGTCCTCCTTGGAGAAGTGTCTGTTCAAGTCCTTTGCCCATTTTTCAATTGGGTTGCTTGTCTTCTTAGAGTGGAGTTGTGTAAATTCTCTATATATTTTGGAGATTAAATCCTTGTCTGAGGTATCATTGGTAAATATGTTTTCCCATATGGTTGGTTCACTTTTTATTTTAATACTGTTTTCTTTAGCCATGCAGAAGCCTTTTATTTTGATGAGATCCCATTTGTTTATCCTTTCCTTTATGTCCCTTGGTCTAAGGGACATACCAGTGAAAATATTGCTGTGTGAGATATCTGAGATTTTTCTGCCTATATTCTCCTCTAGGACTTTTATTGTGTCATGGTTAATATTTAAGCCTTTTATTCACCTTGAATTTATTTTCATGTATGCTGTAAGTTGGTGATCGAGTTTCATTTTTTAATATATTTTATTGATTATGCTATCACAGTTCTCCCGTTTCCCCCCCTTTATTCCCCTCCACCCTGCACACCCCCTCCCACCCATATTCCCCCGCTTTAGTTCATGTCCATGGGTCATATATGTAAGTTCTTTGGCATCTACATTTCCTATACTATTTTTAACCTCCCCCTCTCTATTTTCTACCTACCACCAATGCTATTTCTTCTCTGTACCCTTTCCCCCTCTCTCCCCCTCCCACTCCCCTGTTGATAACCCGCCATGTGATCTCCATTTCTGTGGTTCTGTTCCTCTTCTAGTTGTTTGCTTAGTTGGTTTTTGTTTTTGTTTTAGGTTTGGTTGTTAATAACTGAGTTTGTTGTCATTTTACTGTTCATATTTTTTATCTTCTTTTTTTAGATAAGTCCCTTTAACATTTCATATAATAAGGGCTTGGTGATGATGAACTCCTTTAACTTGACCTTATCTGAGAAGTGCTTTATCTGCCCTTCTCTTCTGAATAAAAGCTTTGCTGGATAGAGTAATCTTGGATGTAGGTCCTTGCCTTTCATGTCTTGGAATACTTCTTTTCAGTCCCTTCTTGCCTGCAAGGTCTCTCTTGAGAAATCAGCTGACAGACTTATGGGAACTCCTTTGTAGGTAATTGTCTCCTTTTCTCTTGCTGCTTCTAAGATTTTCTCCTTATTTTTAATCTTGGCTAATGTAATTATGATGTGCCTTGGTGTGTTCCTCCTTGGGTCCAACTTCTTTGAGACTCTTTGAGCTTCCTGGATTTCCCAGAAGTCTTTTTCCTTTGCCAGATTGAGGAAGTTGTCCTTCATTATGTTTTCAAATAAGTTTTCAATTTCTTGATCCTCCTCTTCTCCTTCTGGCACCCCTATGATTGGGATAGTAGAATGTTTAAAGTTGTTCCAGAGGTCCCTAAGCCCCTCTTCATTTATTGTATTCTTGTTTCTTCATTCTGTTCTGGTTGAATGTTTATTTCTTCCTACTATTCTAATCATTTATTTGAGTCCTTGTTTCCTTCCCTTCATTGCTGGTTCCCTGTGTATTTTTTTTTTTATTTTACTTTGCATAGCCTTCACTTTTTCCGGTATTTTGCAACCATACTCAGCCATTTCTCTGAGCATCCTAATTACCATTGTTTTGAACTCTGTATCTGATAGGTTGGCTATTTCTTCATCACTTAGTTCTATTTTTGTAGCTTTGATCTGTTCTTTCATTTGGGCCTTATTTATTTGTCTCTGCAAGGGGCAGAGCCTCAGGAATTCACCAGGGCAGGCACTCCACATCACTGCATTGTGGGGCTTTACGTGGGGAAGGGGTCACAGAGGGAACAGTGCCACTTGCTGAGCTCTCGGACAGATTTTAGTCACTTCCCCAACTACCCACAAGGAATTTGGGCCCTTCTGGTACTGATTCCCAGGTGCTTGGGTGCATTTGTGTATATTCTAGAATCCTGTGGGTCTCTCCAACAAATTCTCCTGTGAGGTTGGTGGTCTCTCCCACTGCCCAATTCCCACAGGTTTCTACATCAGAGGTTTTGCGGCTTTCTTTTTGCATGCTGGTATCGTAGGTTGCACTGTTTGTCTTGCTTCCCAGTTGTTCTTCTTGGTTTATCTGAATGCAAATGTGGGACCACCCAGTCTGCCAGCTGCTGCCTCACCCACCAGGTCCTCCAGCCACTGCCTTGCCATGTTTCCTCTCCACATGACCTCTCCATCCTGGCTGCCAGTTTCCACCCCTCCTACCAGTCTAGATGAATGTTTCTTCTTTAACTCCTTAGTTGTCAGACTTCCATACAGTTCAGTTTTCTAGCAGTTCTGGTTGTTTTTTGTTTTTAAATTTGTTGTTGTCCTTCTTTTGGTTGTGCACAGTCTCTACCTATGCCTCCATCTTGTCTAGAAGTCCTGAAATTGGTTCCTGATAAAGTTCTGATCAAGATGACAGTCGAGGCAGACATGGTTAGCCTCTTGGCACAGTCACATCAAAATTACAACAAAACTATAGAGCAACCATTACTCAGAACCATCAGAAATAGAGTTGAATGGAGGTCTAAAAGCTCAGAAATTGAGTTGAATATAAGTCCAACAACTGTGGAATAAAGAATCCAGAGTGGTAGGAGGGGTGCAGATGTGGAACAGGCTGGTACCATACCCATATGTGGTGGATAAAAATACAGGAGGGATACCTTGGGAGTGAGGAGGCCCAGCACCACGCCATGCCCCCAGCCCAGGGTACCAGGGCCAGGAAGATAAGTCCCCACAACTTCTGGCCAAAAAGCATCAGGAATTTAATCGGTAGAAGGAACTGCTGGAGATGCAAGCAGTTTCTCTTAAAGAACCCACACATGACTCACCTACTCACTCCCTCTGAACTCCAGCACCAGGGTAGCCAGCGTGAAAGGCACCAGTGATATACAAGAAGAAACTGAAGTGTCTGGCATCAAGGCAAGCAGAGGCCATTGTCCCTTTTCTAAACCCTCCCCCTACAGAGCCTGCAAGCTGGCTTTATATCTGAGACTCCATCGAGCTGGCTAACATTGTTTGACCCACCTTGGAGATCCCTAGAGACTTGGTCCCACCCAACTTACAGGCCAATTCAAGCTGCTTTTCCATATGAATGGCTGGTCATGGCTCATGCTTCACAACTTCCTAAACCTCTCAAACAAGCAACAACTGGCCTCCATGAGTCCCGGGCCTGGCCCTAGCAGCAGCCAGCTTAGATTTACAGCTTAGCTTCACCCAAGAATCTCCAAGCCCAGCACAAGTAACAGCTATGTCAAATTGCTTTACAGCTTAGGCAGGGTGCCCCAGGCAAAACATATATGGGGGCTGACCTTGGCCTGCACCAGCTGGGAAACCCCAAAGCCAGCACACCCCGTGAACAGCAACAGACCATGTTGGAGCACTACCACCCTGCTTCTGCACAGCTGATCCTCCATGGAGGTCAGAGGTTGGTGATCAGTGGTCACAGCCAGTCCTTGCAGCTGACTGGCCTGGGTAAACCCCTCAGTTGGCATTGGTCTGCCAATAGCAATCAAGGCTCAACCACAAGAGTAGGGTGTACCCAACCCACACAAGGGATGCACATCAAGTACCCTGCTTGGGTGATAGGGGAGGCTGTGCTACTGGACCTTACAGGATACGTACTACATTAGGCCACACTACCAAGACATGGAGTCAGAGCAGCTCTACCTAATACATAGAAACAAACACAAGGAAGCTATCAAAACTTGGAGGTCAAGAAACATAGCCTAAATGAAACAACAGATTAAAACTCCAGAAAAAGAGCTAAACAAAATGGAGACAAGCAATCTGTCTGATGCAGAGTTCAAAACACTGGTTATAAGGATGCTCAAGGAACTTAGTGAGAACCTCAATATCATAAAAAAGATCCAGTCATAAATGAAGGATACACTAGTTGAAATAAAGGACCATTTACAGGGAAACAGTAGTAGAGTGGATGAAACAGAATCATATCAATGATTTGGAACATAAGCAAAAAACAACCAATCAGAACAATAAGGAAAAAGAATCCAAAAAATGAGGATAGTGTAAGCATCCTCTGAGACAACTTCAAGTGGTCCAACATTCGTGTCCTAGCAATGCCAAAAGAAGAGAAAAAGCAAGAAATTGGAAATCTATTTGAAAAAACAGTGAAGGAAAAATTCCCCAATTTGGTGAAGGAAAACTTCCCCAATTTGATGAAGGAAATAGACATTTAAGTACAGAAAGTACAGAGAGTCCCAATTATGATAGATGCGAAGAGGTCCAGTCAAAGACAAATCATAATTAAAATGCCAACAGTTAAAGACAGAGAGAATCTTAACAACAGCAAAAGAAAAGAAGTTAGTTACCTACAGGGGAGTTCCCATAAGACTGTCAGCTGATTTCTCAAAAGAAACTTTGCAGTCTAGAAGGGATTGGCAAGAAATATTCTAAGTCATGAAAATCAAGGACCTACAGCCAAGAATGTTCTATCCAGCAAATTCTATTATTTAGAATTAAAGGGCAGATAAAGAGCTTCCCAGAGAAGAAAAAAACTAAAGGAGTTCATCACCAAACCATTATTATATGAAATGTTAAAGGGACTTATTTAAGAAAAAGAGGAAGATCAAAACTAGGAACAATAAAATGGCTATATATATATATATATATAATTATATATATATATAATTACAGCCAATTTTATATATATATATATATATATATATATATATATATATATATGAGGGGATTAAGAAGTACGAATAGGTAGTTACAGAATAGCCATGGGGTTGTAAAGTACAGTGTAGGAAATGGAGTAGCCAAAGAACTTATATGCATGACCCATGAACATGAACAATGGTGAGGGGATTGCCTGAGGAAGTGGGGGTTTCTGGGTAAAGGGTGGCAAAGGGAGAAAAATGAGAACAACTGGAATGGCATAATCAATAAAATGTAATTTAAGAAAAAAATTGGTTCATTACAAAGGGAGGGAGAAAAGATGGATGCATGGAGAGGGATTGGTACTTTTCTGAGTATCCCCTTTGTGTGGTTTTGATTTTAGGGATCAAGTTAATCTTTTAAATATTCAAAAAGAAGTTTGGTAGGTACAACAGTAAAAGCTAAAAAGAAACAGAAATTAATGATCCAACTGTATTTTAAATGAATAATGTAATCATAAGGGGAGGAAGGATAAATTAATTTCAGTAACTTTTGAACATAACATGCCCTCTTTCTAAAGAAAAAAAGAACTGCAAAGAAACCTTGAACTCTTCAGCTCATTTTTTTAAAGTGGCATACGTACAGCAATTCTGAAATTATGTTGTTATGAAATGTAGATTTGAGTAAATGAGGAGATAGGTTGATCTTACTGTTGAAGAAGGAAAATAAAACTACTGAATAGGGGAAGGTGAGGAAGAACCTTGTGCAGTTGGATTAGAATTACAGATGTCAGCATAAATTTATGATTTAATACTTATGTGTATATGTATATTATCTTAGTTCTCTCTACCTAAAAGAATCAGAAGTAGTGGCATCCCAGGAGTATTGAGCACACTCAGAGCCCAGATCTAGTTTCTAAATACTTTTGCCCACTAGCAGGACCAACCTGTTTAGACAGATGGTGGGTCCCAGGCCTAGTGTAAAGGAGGTACAAGGTGACCTGGACCACCTTATGCATAGATTCAAAGAAGTGCTCCATAACTGAGGAGGCATGCTGTAGTGATACTGGAGTCAGCCTGAGGGGATCCCAGTGGCCAAATCCGAGACGTCAGATTTGAACATCAAAGTAAGTTATAATATCATCCATTTGTGGGTGGGCAGGGAAAAACCCATGAGTTTATACTGATATTCATAGGTAAATCAATATTTATATAAATATATCCACAAGATTAGAGAAATGCTTTTCCTTTCTATGGAATGAAATGGAATGCAAAGTAATGAATACAGAAAGAATGATAATATTGGAAAAATCACTATTTTGCAGCTATCAGAATTAAAATCTATTCAGGGAAGAATCATCAATATATAAAGCACAGGCCATTTATGTAATATCAAAGTCTCTCCCCACAAGTTACTTGTTAATTACAAAAGACAATAGTAACTATACAGTGGAGAAATTGGACACCAACTTAAACAACTCATCAGAATTAACATTACCAATAATGGAACAAAGAGCATTGTAGGCAGACCCCAAAAAGGACACATCAGTCATGTGTTAAGATAAAAAATGCATACCTCTATTCATAAAGGAAAAACAGACAATACCAATCTAGGAGACATTCCATAAATACCTGTCTTGTGTCTTCAACCATACTGATGTCACAAACTGTTGCAGATTGAAGGACACTAGGGAGGCATGCTAACTAAATGTCACACATGATCCAAGAATGGATTTTGTGCTGGAAAATTGGGAGAAGAGGGGTGGTGAAAGGATGTTGTATAGCCAGTTAAGGAAATTGAACTGTAGATTAGTTAATAATTTTCTATTAATGTTAAGTTTCTAGAATTTGGTATCTATACTGACTGTGGTTACAAAAGAAATATTCTCGTTCTTAGAAAATAAAAGACACTGAAATACTAAGGGGTCAAGGGATGTGATGTAAGTAACTTAATCTCAAATGGCTTAGGAAACACAAGTGTGACAATGTGTTTATAAACAGAGAGAGAAAGCAACTATGGCAGAATAACATTTGCTAAGTCCAAATGAAGAGTAATCAGGGGTTTTTGGTCCTATTATTGAAAATTTTCTGTAAGTTTGAAGTTATTTCAAATTAAAGTTTTAAAAAACCTATAAAAATGTAAGTTTAGAGCATTACAATAATAAAACTTTTACATTGCCTTCCACATAAAATGCTTTCTTGTGAAAGCAAATCAAGGTCAACATTGCATAGTGGTCACACCATCCAGGCTATCACCTCCTCCATTCTTGTCCCCAGAGTAAAATGCCACCTGGATTAGACCATGATAAATGCTTTTGAAAAAAAAAAAACCAATATACTGTGTCTGATGAATTGATTCATCCCATTGCCCTTGTAGCTTCTCAGTTCAAACTGATCATTTCAGCAATTCTTTAGGATTGAGAGGTAGATTAAGGAGCCATAGTTCATAGTTCTCTTCCACCTCCATTAGAGAATTTCTATAAAAATGTTATCCCTACAATAACTCTGCATTTGTAAGATTTATGGTAACAGATTAAAAAGTAAGCTAATGCTTTCAAATTGAGGTAAAAAGAAAGAGAGTTCTGTTCTATTATTGTTTATTTCATAGGCCCTCAAGTCTCATTCTTCATAGAGCAGCCGTTAACAGTGTGAGTTATTTAAAGATGAAATAGTTCTTAGCTTTGGCACTTCATAAAAAAAGTGTCAAAAAGTGATAACAAGAGAATGCGTGAAATTGAAATCTTTAAAGTTCTTTAATGAATCATTTTCCTTGACCCTCCCAGAATGACAGCAGTGAGGCTAGCATGTTGTCAGTGTCAGTTTCAACAGCATTTACTTCTTCCTTGCTCTGTTAGGAAAGATATCACTACATGAAAAGTTGTTTTTAACATGCTGCCTTATGCATTAATGTTCTAAATCTTATTTTTTATGTTTCTTGATTATCCCGAAAATGACTGTTATAGACTGTCCTTGCATGAAGACATAGACTCCTCCCTGGCATCATTTACTATGCAGATGCTTAGTTGCTCTTGTGATAGGGGCGAGAGAGACTGGAAAAGATAAAAAATATATATTGTTTTTGCTCTTAACACATTTATAATAACATTTAGAAATTTATAGTTAATGTATAACTTCTTGGTTAGTTTGTTGAGGCTACACATTATCTAAAATCAAATTTGTTAGCTCCATTAAGATAGTGCAAAGTAACAAAACATTTTTATGCTTAATTTTTCAATTAAGTGTGCTATATTATCTTTATTTAATATCAAAATTATATAATTTTAATACATTAAAAAACTTGTAATTTTCTAAACCAAAAAAAAATAGAGATAATTATTTGATCTTTTTCTGAGGTAAATAAACACATCTGGAATTTAAATGTAGTATGTTTAAGATAGGAAATGTACTCCATCTATTTTGAAAACAAAAAGTATTCTAAGAAAGAATGTGCATCCCTTATTAAATTCAGTAATAGCCTAACATACAGCCACGGAAATGTTTTGCTACCGTTTGTACTTTACTATTGTTAAGTCTCTGGATTTTTAGTTCTTCACAGTGCACTTCTATTGTTTTTCAGTTAGTAGACCCATCCCCTCTTCCTGCTCATCACCCCTTGCAGATGCTATTCCAGGTACTTTTAATAGTATGCGAAACTCATGCACTACCCAATAAACTCTTTAAATAATCAAATGTACTTAAATGTCTACTATCTTAAAAATAAGTATATTTTTATACTTAATTATACACACGCATATATAGGGTGGGGCAAAAGTAGGTTTACAGTTGTGAGTACATAAAACACAGGGTTTATTCTTTGTATTATTTATTATTTTCCACATAAACAACTGTAAATGTACTTTTGCTCCATTCTGTATACATTATTCTATTTCTTTTTTTTTTTCAAACAAGGGATTCTTTATACTATACCCATATTCAGAATTAACAAATAACACAGTTTTGTCATACTGGCTTCATGTTTGTTTTTTTTTTAATCAACAGGGAAAAAACTTGCCCTGACTAGCATGGCTCAGCTGATTAAGCATCACCCCCCAAACCAAAAGGTGGCAGGTTCAATTCCCAGTCAGGGCACATGCCTGGGTTGCAGGCCAGTCTCTGCTTGGGGGTGTGAGAGAGGCAACTGATTGTCTCACACATCAGTGTTTTTCTCCCTCTCTTTCTTCCTCCCTTCCCTCTCTCTAAAAATAAATAAATAAAATCTTTTTAAAAGCAGGGGACACTTACTAAGTCGGTCTCTCTCAATCCTCCCCAAGCTTAGAAAATGATCTTTTAGAAGGTTTTTTTTTTTTTTTAATTTTAAAGATTTTATTTATTTATTTTCAGAGAGAGGGGAGGGGACAGAGATGGAGAGAAATATCAACTGGGTGTCTCTCTCCCACATTGCCAACCTGGGACCTGGCCCACAACCCAGGCATGTACGCTGAATGAGAATGGAACTGGCGACATTTAGGTCTGCAGGATGATGCCCAACCCACTGAGCCACACCAGTCAGGGCAGAAAATGACCTTCTAGTTTATGCTTAATGGGATGCAGGTAAAATTAGACTAGAAAGTTACGACTAAACTGAAGCTGAGATTCAGTAAAAGGAAGGTAAACATGAACTGTAACAAACTTTTACTCCCTCTCTATTCTAGTCGTATCTGTCCGGCCTTTTAGTCAGCCAACAGTTATCAACTGTCTGCTCTTCAAAGGCTAATCAATGGGCTAGGTTCCTGAAATACAGAGATAAATAAGGCAAGTCTTCTGCCCTCAGGTAATACAGAGCCCAGGGCAGGGATCCAGGCAAGGAGACAGCTCTAGTCAACTTCATGAAAGTGTTCCAGTTGAAACTGAGAAAGCATTGCCAGTGCTGGGAGGGTTGGGGGCAGTGACATTTGTAAAGATGCCGCGTGCTAAAAAGTGCATTCAATCTGGGGCAGCACAGTTGGGTGAGGCTGTAAAAGAAAGTGCCTAAGGGGACAGAGGCACCTCCTGGAGAAGGGGTGAGACAGGCTTCCCAAAGGGGAAGCCTTTTGAGGTACCTTTCGATGGTACGTGGATTTCTGCTTTATGTGGTAGTCATTAAAGAACTATGGCAGGGTTTTTAATAGGGAATTACACCATTGAGTTTTCCTGGAGGATGAACTGCACATGGAGGAAGGGACACAGTATGAGCATAACTACGTATGTAATTTTTCCACCCCTGCCTAGGAAACATGTTATAGTGTGGGTGCTTATGAGACTCTTGCCCAGACAGACTTGTTACCACTTAGTATGTTTATATTACTTGAGACCTGTAGTGTGGATCCCATTCATGTCCTCAGAAATATCTGTTCGCCCAAGTGAGGGAGGATAGCCTTAAAGCATATAAGACATTTTCGATCTTAGCTGATAAATGGCAAAATGTAGTTAGTATGAGAGAATATAAATTTCAGTGAGGTTCTCTTCCCACTGTGTCTGAAAAACCCACTAAACTCCAAAACACATTGTAAAAATAATCTCCTCACTAATATGTATTTTTTTGAGATATGCTCTGTGCTTCTGCTCTGAATACTTAAAGTTGCATGGAGTTGGGTATTAGTCTAGTGACCTGCGTGTTGTCTGTTTTCCTGATAAATGGTGAGCTCCATGAGGGCTGACATCCTCTCTTTTTTCCCACCTAGCACTGAGCCTGAGTCCTAGAAGGTGCCCAGCAGCAGTTAGAGCAGGACTAAACATGAAGGTGTGGTCTCTTTCAAAAGAATACTTGTTTTCACTCAAAAATGTGTTGGAGAGTGATACTATGTCAGACCTCCTCATCTCTAATGCTAGTGGATTAAAAATGTTGTTTTCTAAGAAAATACCAAATTTAAATGTCTTAGAATGGAACATTGGGTAGCAGTGAAATAATTAACTTTTGGGGGTGCCTAATTCTGCTTGGCACTCTGAAAGATATAAGCAAAGGAGCTCATCTAGCCTGCAACAAGTGCCTTCTTGGTACCCAACCCTCAGCCAGGCAGAAGAGTGCAAAGATAAGGGATCGCTGAGCAGCCTATAGCTGGGCAGGAACATGAAATAACCAGAAAGAGTTTGCTTAGCTGACAGATGTGATCACAGGAGCTCAGTAGTTCTAAGGAGGAGAGAGAGTGGTCAGGTGATAAGGAAGAGCTGCACCGATCCACAGAGATCTGACAGTGAGCTTGCGTCACTGGTGGGGTAGGAGAGGAGATGCACCCTGACAGGTATCAGATAAATCATTGTTACAGTGAATCGGAGGGGAGGTGAACCACATCTCCCGTAGATCCTCTTGGCAGGGTGCACTTGTGTCCCAAGAAGTTCCCTGCCACAAATGGGCAACCCCGCATGGGATTGGGTTGGGGCCACCTTCTTGGTGGGCATCACTTTCTGTAAGCATCAAAATATGGGAAGTAATAACCAAAAAAAAATTGTTTTTGACGTCCTTAGCTAAAGGGAAGTTGAAGAAAACCACAGTCTTGTCTGAACAAAACAAGCAGAGAGGAATTGCTGTAAATCTCACTGGAATGAATGTCCTATTTCACTTGTCTCAAAGAGTAGTTGATTTGCGAGTAGAATGCCAAAGTGAGAGTTATCTTGAGAACATAGAGAACATGGGTCTCAATCATAGAGGGTGTATTTTTTTTTTTAAGAAAGGGAAGGAAAACTAATACAGATTTATCTCCACTTCCATACGTTTCTTTTCTCATTCAGTGTGGTCTTTTTTTTGAAAAGCATAAAGCATATTGTTAAGAAAAATATATTCCACCGTGTTCTTTGAAACACTGTCAGATGATGGTGACAGTGCTGTTTGATAGTGCCTACTCCTGTCCAAGTTCCCCTACCTCGGGCTAGCCAGCTGGGGGCTGTGGCCCATGGGGCCTCAGGAGGCTGCTGAGGGGCCCATAATGAACAGCAGCTAATAGACTTTAAGGTCACTAGGAGGGACTTCCACAGATGTGTTCCCATCCCAGTGATAGGACTAAGCTGGAATTTCAGTACCAGTCTCTCCTTACTAGCCCTTAGGTCTAATTAGCTCTGATCCTTGCTAATTGGGGTGTCAAGTTTTCAGTTAGAGAAAATAGGCATTAGAGATGTGACATTTGGACAACTTTAGTTGTTATGAATAAGTTGATGTGGAAGAAAGAAAAGCATTAACACTTTTTGGCTATTAACCAACTACACCTGCTTTCTAAAAGCTGTTAGTGAAAACGATCATTTAGGTTTTAGACTAGAAACCAAGATGAACTGTATTCTGATGTCTTGCGGTGAGAATTTTTAGACAGAAACTTCCCTGTGAGGCACAAGCAAAGGAGGAAGGTACTTACTATGCTCTGAAACAGAGAAGGAAGGTTGACAGAAATGCTTTTTAGAAAACTCCTGTAGGGTATTTTTAAAGTTTTCCAAATGGACTTGTTTAGTGCTGGTCTCAGCCTAGCAATAATCATCAGAAAACTTTGAAAAAATAATAGTTTATTACTTACAACACCTGGAAATCACACAGCACACTTGGGGCCACCCAGAGAGGTACACAGCAGGAGAGAGCCAGAGGGCAACAGGTGGGAGATGGGGTTGAAGGAGAGAAGGGCTCTTGCACAGGCCCGGGGTTCTGTTTTTATTCGGGTCAAGGGTGGGGGCCTAGGGTTTTACAGGCTCACTCTTTATTGGTAAATTTAAAAGATAAGAGTAGGGATTTAAAGTGCAGAAGGAAAAAACAGTGGCCCACTGGTCATTTATTAAAATCAACCAAGATCTCTAAAACAAAGGAACTTCAGATGGGAGAAGGCAGCCTGACTCTTTATCTAGTCATGTGTCTGGCACCTATTATTCCCGATAACCAACACTGAGGGGGGTACCTAGGCCCTCAAAGCTTAGGTCAGGCATTTGCTTTACCAAAAAAAAACCACCTACTGCCAGGGCTTATGCTACAGGACTTACTGATTGATATGTGTGTTTGCCTTGCTCTTGACACTTTTTAAATCAGAAAGTGTCTCTATCTTAGCATCTTCTTTACCAGAATTCTGAGTCTTTTACTAACTTTCTCATTTTGTCCCCAAGATGTTGATTTGTCATCTTCCCCCAGTGACTGTCAGGTCCTTAAAGAACTTGCATTGCTGAACGTACACTCCTTCTCTGACTACCCTAGCACCTTCTGTGTGCCACGCTCTGTGTTGGGTGGGAAACCAGACAAGCGTGGTACGCTCGTGGTTAGCCAGGGAAAACTCAACCTGCAAGTCACTAAACCCAACCCAACCGACTGCAGTTACTGAAGACAGGTCTTAAAGTAGCAGAGGTAGTCTGTAAATATTCACTGGATTCCTGTACTTTCACAACTTTATTTAAACTGATCAGGATGTTCTTTTATGTTGTGGCCAAATAATATTAGGAGATTTCACATGGGAATTTCCTCTTCCCTTGGACGTTAGATCTGATCACGAAGGCAACAGACAGTTCTCGTTACAAGAGCTGAACTAAAATGACAGGAAACAGCCTGTGGAGAAAACAGTTGGGTTTTCAGTATGATTTAACATTTTTAATAATGTATGTGCTTTGGATGGGGAGGGAGATAAACCAAGTAACTATAAATTCCATTATTTATATAAGTATCAGAATTGAATATTTCCTAGAATTTATACAGATATAAAGTAAGGTGTTTCCAAGAGACACTATAATAATGTGGGCTTTTTGTTAGAATGTTGTGCCCACCTTTTAAAAAGAAGATTATTCCTATTTTTCTGACTTTGTTGTTTCTCATCACATTAGTTTTCTTATGCCAATTCTTGTTTATGCCATCCATTTCAGCCCAGAGTGTAAGTAGCAAAATTCACTTGCATTTGTTTTTAAGGTGTGACTGTATAGGCCGTTGATGTACACGTGGGTGTACTTAGCTGTGAAGCCAGTGTTTAAGCAGGTCCTTATCATAGTGGAGACGTAGGCCTCTCCCTTGATGGCAGTGGCCAAGAGCCCCAGAAAGGGTGACTTTTCTGCTCTAAGACTTCCAGCCACTCCATGCTAGCCATATCCTCGCTGAAGATGAGTCTAGTTTAAATCATTTGTAAAAGACACATCAGTTCTTTGACCAACAAAGGATATAATATTAGGGAAGTGTAAGCAGTTAAAGTGAATGCCAAAAACAAAACCTAGGGGTGGTTTTGTCAGGCTGTTGGTTTTGTCCAGGAGAACAATAATTATTGAAGAGGTAATGCTTGCCGAGCACCTGTTATGTGCCAGTCATTGTTGTAGGCCTTTCATGCATGTATCTCTTATCCTCAAAACTGTGAGAAAACTGAGAACTGAGGCATAAGTGCCCTACATGTCGCCACATAGTGAATACCAGGCAGGCCACCTGGAGCCTGACTCCAGAGCTCAGGCTCTCTCTGCCACTGACTGGGTCCCCACCTGCCAACAGTTGTGGCTGGGATGATTCTCTTGTACTTGGGTTGGATCTCAAACAGCTGCCAGTGTACCCTGTGTTTCTATTTTAAGGAAATGTATTTAAACTTCTGAACTCTTGTCTGTATTTTCCTTACCTAACCACAGGTCTGCAAGGACCTTGATTTTCTCTTTCTGCTATTTGAGCGTGGGAACTTGTGCTAAACTTTTCACATAGAGACAGTAATGAATTGCACTAGGATTGGGAAAGATGGGCCTCTCAGCACAGATCAACATTAAGATCCACAACACTAATTGTTAGTATCCACCCTAGAGAGCCTTAGATGCCTGCTTTCTTTGTTGCGGGTTATGTCCCCGTCCTTACCATCTGTTCTGTGAACCATTGGACTACCCAAAGAAGAGATGGCAATAGAATGCATGGCCAACTTTCAGGGTTATGGGAGCCCCATCCAGACACCGCCCACTACAGGCTGGGAGCGGTGAGAAACACTGTTAGACCTGCTGTTTCTTTACTTCTTGTCTTTTCTGGCTAATTGTTGTCCACATACCCAACGCCAAACATGCAGTTTCACTTTTCTGTGGATGTTTACAGCTTCAGACACTAGGAGAAACTTACAGATAATCTTTCTAATGTAATTGTTCATTGTTTGAAAAGAAAAAATATGTTAACACTATTTCTACTTAATAAGTTTCTCCATCTGGTTGAAGTACCAACAATAAAATTTTATAATCACACTTGTCTTCTCACTCCTAAAAAACTCAGAAGGCTCTGAAGCCAGCTTTGGCTTAAATAGGGCATGACTGCCAGCCTTCAGAACAAAGAACCAGCTTCTGCCAGCTTGTAACAACAAAGACTCGCTGTGAAAGTGTTTGAAAAAGACCTATGAAAACTTGGCTCAGTTGTCAAAACCACTGACATTGCACATATGGTTGGGTTTTTTTAAGTATAGTGTGTTAATTATGCTATTATAGTTGTCCCTTTTTTTTTTCTCTGCTTTACTTCCCTCTGCCCTGCATGGCCACTCCAGCATTCCCCCTTCTTAGTTCACATCCATAGGTCGTGCATGTAAGTCTCGTGGCTTCTCCATTTCCTAATACTATTCTTAAGCTACCTCTGTCTATTTTGTACCTACCAATTATGCCTCTTATTCCCTGTACCTTTTCCCCTATTCTCCCCTCTCCCTCTCCCCACTGATAACCCTCTGTGTGATCTCTGTTTCTACAATTCTGTTCCTGTTTTAGTTGTTTGCTTAGTTGGTTTTTGTTTTTGTTTTAGGTGTGGTTGTTGATAGTTGTGAGTTTGTTGTTATTTTACTGTTCATAGTTTTGATCATCTTCTTTTTCTTAGATAAGTCCCTTTAACATTTCATATAATAAGGGCTTGGTGATGATGAACTCCATTAACTTGATGTTATATGGGAAGCACTTTACCTGCCCTTCCATTCTAAATGATAGCTTTGCTGGATAGAGTAATCTTGGATGTAGGTCTTCGCCTTTCGTGACTTTGAATATCTCTTGCCATCCCCTTCTCACCTGCAAGGTTTCTTTTGAGAAAGCAGCTGATAGCCTTATACAAACTTCTTTGTAGGTAACTGTCTCCTTTTCTCTGGCTGTTTTTAAGATTCTGTCATCTTTAATCTTGGCTAATGTAATTATGATGTGGCTTGGTGTGTGCTTCCTTGGGTCCAACTTCTTTGGGACTCTCTGAGCTTCCTGAACTTGCATGTCTATTTCCTTGGCCAGATTGGGGAAGTTTTCCTTCATTATTTTTTCAAATAAGTTTTCAATTTCTTGTTCTTCTTATCTTTCAGGCACCCCAATGATTCAAATGTTGAAATGTTTAAAGTTGTCCCAGAGGTTCCTAAGCCTCTCCTCATTTTGTTTTGAATTCTTGTTTCTTCTTTCTGTTCCATTTGAATGTTTATTTTTTCCTTCTATTCCAAATCTTTGAGTCTCAGTTTCCTTCCCTTCACTATTGGTTCCCTGTATATTTACCTTTATTTCATTTTGTATAGCTTTTATTTCTTCCTCTATTTTGCAGCCATATTCAGTCATGTTTGCGAGCATCCTGATTATCAGTGTTTTGAACTCTGCATCTGATAGATTGGCTGTCTCCTTGTTGCTTAGTTCTTTTTCTGGAGTTTTGATCTCTTCTTTCATTTGGGCCATGTTTCTTTGTCTTGGTGTACCTGTTAACATTGTAAGAGGCAGAGCCTTAGGTGCTCACCAGGGCAGGGCAACCCATTTCGCTGCATTGTGGCACTATATGTGGGGGAGAGCTCAGAATGGGAACAATGGCACTTGCTCATTTCTCACCCCACTTTCAGTCACTTCTCTCACTTCCCACAAGCAGATTATGCCCTTTTAGGTGGTGATTCTCAGGTAGGTGGGCTTGTGTATATTCTAGGACCCTGTGGGTTCCTCCAATGGACTCTCCTGTGAGACCAGCAGTTTCTCCCACTGCCACAACCCCCACAAGTTTTTATAGCCAGAGGTTTTGAGGCTTTAGTTTCACGGCTCTGGAACCCTGGGTTGCGCAGTCTGTCTCACTTTCCAGTTATTCCTCCCAGCTTATCCACATACGAATGTGGGACCACTGGGTCTGCTAGCCACCACCTCTCCTGCCCCATCTGCTGCCTTGCTGCACATCCTCTCCACCCTGGCTGCCTGTCTCCACCCCTCCTACCAATCTGAATGAACGTTTCTTTAACTCCTTGGTTGTCAGACTTCCATACAGTTAGATTTTCTGGCAGTTCTGTTTGTTTTTTTGTTTTCAAATTGTTTGTTATCCTTTTTGGTTGTGCAGGGAAACAAAGCATATCTGCCTATGCTTCCATCTTAGCCGGAAGCCACTGCACATGTGGTTATTTGGTGTGACAGAAAGAGTGAACTCAGGAGAAGCTTCATATGCAGAGAAGCTTTTCTCCTCGCACCATATGTCACCTGCCGTGTAGGACACAGCACAGCCATTGCATAACTGAGGCGGGTGCTGAAGTCCCACTCTCGATGCTGCTGCTCTGCCTCGGGGTCTGTGCAGCCAGCCTGTCATCAGAATCTTCTGGATTAGCTGCAGATTTTAAATCATGATTTACCAAAAGATAGATTTGTTCTTGAAGGCCACGTGCAAAAAAGCAGCCCGTTAGTCCATAGCTATGCTGAAAGTACTACGGGTGACAAGGAGGTGATAATGTAGTGCTTGCCACACTGTTCAAAGTCATTAAGAATGGCCAGTTGTTGTGCCCAGTATGGTGTTTGTGAGTAACAAGAGGGCAGGTAGAGCTGCCCATCTCCCCACTGGGTTATATTGATTCCTCTAAAGATAGTGGTCCTTAACTGAAATAATGAGAATAAACATTATATAAGGTTATTTCAATCCAAGAGTGGAAATAACCTAGTAAAAGTACCTGGGTAAGTGAGGTGGTTTCTTCCCCACTGACATACATTCAACACAAGTCCTGACCAAGGTAGAGAAAGCCAGGTGAGGAATACTCTGTTTGAAATGCCCCAAGGAAAGAGAAGAATGTAGATTCTGAGCATTGAATGGCAAAACGATGTTCCCTGTCAGGAGCCTAAAATAGATTATCAAACAGATAACTTGTGAGCGTTAAAGAGAACGTTGTGGTCTAAGGCACCAAACTGATCTGGTTGACACAGGATGTCACTAAGACAGTTGACTGTATCACCTCACCTGAAGAGAGATGTTGATGGCATGTGCAACAGACACTAATATGAAGTGGGTTTGAAACTGGCTAAAAATCTCTAACAGAATGTTGATTAGCCACTTGAGTAGAGAGGGAGGTCTCTAGAGAATTCTGGTCTCTCCCTTTAATCTTACCTGCTTGACATTTTCATCAGTAACCTGAATGACATTATAGAGGTTTGCTAATCAAATTATGGATCATACAAGCTTGGGGGGTTGCTGATTAACATAGTAGACAACAGAGTTTAAACTGAAAATAGCTTTGAGTTACTAAATAATTCAAGGAAATTTAACAGATATGTATGATCCTAAACCTGGAAGATCAAATATAAACTTACAGGGTAGGCTTATTTGAGGCTTGACAGCATTTTATGTGAAAATACCTGAGGGTTTTTAGCTGGGCCCAATTTAACTGGCAACCACAATATGATATAGTTACATACACAAGGACATGTATTAATATAAATACACACATATATGCACTCTACTAAAGCATTCCTCTACAGTCATAAGGATTATGATCACAGGAAGACAGCAGTCTTGCTGCCCTTTGCCCCAGTCAGATCATGGCAACGGTACTTTACTCAGTTTGGGGTACCATATTCTGAGATGACATAAATGGGCAAGCATTGAAAGGGGAGGGGCTAGGCTGGAAAGTTCTGGGTGCTGAAACAGGAATGAACAAAATCTTCCAGGGCTCTTCTTGGAAGGCATACAATACAGTGGTAGGGAGAAGCAGCCAGCCCTATAAATAAAGGTAAAAGTCACAGCCATGTGGTGAACAGGACAGAGGTCGGTGGAGCCACTAGACTTCTACTCTGGGGTTCCTCCTAGTCTGGGAGATGTGGAAAAGGACCAAGCACCCCGAGACCCTCTGGGTGAAGAGGAGATGGCCAGGCCAGGGCAAAGGAAAGGAAGAGCCTTACAGCAGAGGAAACACCGCCAGGGATGGTGGGAAACAATGCTGCATGGCCTGGAACCAACCAGCAGGGGGTGCTAATGAAGGAGCTGAGGGGAAGAGGGGGCAACCTTCAGGCACTGGAAGTGCTTCCCCCAGAGAAGGGAATCAGGATGCTTTCTGTTACTTCTAAGGGCAAAATTAGGATTTTTGCCATTCCACAGATGACAACTAGTGAAAGGCAGATCCTGCTCTGTTTAAGGAAGACCTCCACATCTTGGCCAGTGAGTCAAGAATGTTCATGAGACTCTGGAAAAGGCGGGCCTTTGTTTGAGTGGGAAGTGAAACTAGAAGATTCCTGCCATTCTGTTCTGTCCACACTACCCATCAACCTCAGGAGTTGAGTTGGAAATTGCCTGCAGGCACTGGCCATTCCCTTAGAAAACAGCTGTCAAAGGTTTCTGACCACAGCCCAGAGCAGGAAATGTAGCCCACTGCATACATATGTGAATAAGGAGAACCAAAATGACATTTTATGGAAGCAAGACCCTTACTACATGCAAATTTTAATCCTAATCTTAACCTACTAATGTTCATGACCCACTAATGAAGGGTCACAGTCTCAACTTGAAAAACACTGGCTAGAACCCCAGCTTCTGAGAAGCGTCTCCCGCATGCCCTCTTGACTGGGTGAGACTTTCCTTGAGGGTCCTTGAGGAACAAGGGATCTAGGGGCCTGGGTCTGGGAGGTTCCCAAGAAGTTATCCGCCCTTGCCCTGTCCCCTGCAAGCTGCCCTCTTGGCTCTGTACCTTCTTCCTCTCCTGGTAGCAGTTTGGCCCCTCCCAGCCTACTCTCTCCTCCAACCACTGCCCACCCCACCCCACACTAACACACTTTGACTCCCCTAAGCAGGGGAAGGAGGACAATATCAGGAGTTCTCTTTCCATTGGGTAGCACCCAGCATGTTGTTTTCTACAGGAGAGCAGATTAGAAATGGTGACTAAGTCCTCATTCAGCCCGCAGAAGCCTCTTTAACCCATAAGTTGTTGAAAATCTCAACATTTGTAAGAGTACCAGTTTTTCCTATATATTACTCCAAACATAGTATATTTTAATGTAAGTACAAAAAAAAAAGATGCTCATGGTTCATCCAGGGTCATAAATATTTTTATTACGCATTTTTAAGTGGGAAAATGGGTTACAAAAAATCTTTAGTATCTCTGCCAATTTCGACATTGGAGACTGCCTATATGTAAAAGTACAGGAAACCTCTAAATTCACAGATTCAGGATTTGTGGTAAAAAAAATGCAAGCCTCGTCCTCCCTGCCCTGTGGTTTTACTACCTCCTCCCTGTAGTTCTGCCTGTGTCACCCGCCTTTGCACACAGCTGCTGCTGCCTGCAGAGCCCGCTGGGACTTAACACATGTGTGACTGATGTGAAATGCTGAAGAGTCACGCGCATTCACAAGACAGTCCCTGGGTGTGTGGTGCCAAGAACTTAAACACGTTTTATTGTCAGTCCCTGCCAGCATCAGGAATGAATCCTCAGTTAATAGTTGCTCAAATGTGTAAGGAAATGCAGCTTGGTAAGTTATTAATTAGGAATCACATCTGACACTGAGGGAGTGTGGTGAGGCAGGCAAGCATGGGGCTGCCTCCACAGACGTGCCTTCCAGTCCAAAGAGTTCAACCACCCTCTGCTCGTTCTGGCAGGTCACTTGACCTTGGGCACCCCATTCTTTATCTCTAAAAGGAGGACTAAATGAGAAAATGCATATCTATTGGCTGTATATAGTAAGCACTTTAAAATGTTGTACCTGTTATAATTTTTTGAACATCAAGTTTCACCCTGAAATGGAAATTAATTTGAGTTTTTTTGGGGGGATGGGGGGGTTCAGTCCTTCTTTCACATGAAGAACGTTTTGGGCCTGGTGGATTAGTGGCAGTGTAATCAGCCTTATCAGGTTTCTGGTTTGTTTCTGTTCAGGTTGCCCGGCTCATGGAGATGGGATTTTCCAGAGGTGATGCTTTGGAAGCCCTGAGAGCTTCAAATAATGACCTTAATGTGGCTACCAACTTCCTGCTGCAGCACTGACAGTCCCTGGGGACAGCACTGGGATCCGCCAGCCGCTGACCCAGGCGCGTCCTGTCCCTGCCACTGCATCAGGCCAAGAACCCTGCACTCTCTGGCTGATGTTCTCAATGTTCTTTTGGGAAAATAGTGGATCCCACTGTTCCCTCCTTTAATTCCAATATTGTTACTGTTAGAGCATCGAAAATAAGGTTCGATACTCTAAAATGTTTGCCATTAAATTAGCATGTGTTTTCTACCTTTTTTTAATTGGGTATTTTCCTTAGTTTGGAGAATCATCACTCATTCGTAATGTGTTTAAAATACATTAAAGTTGCAGCTATCTGCAAGCAGTGGAATAGCACTCCAGATGGGAAATTAGTTCTATTATAGTATTTTTTTATTATAATGCATCATTCTACATTATAGCTGATCATAAATGCTATAAAAGGAGAAAAGGGAATGTTATTTGGGAAGGGCATGTCAGATTATGCCTTATGGATTGCTTTCATTGCTATTTTTTTTTCTCAAGTTTGCTTTCAAACCCCAGTGGCTGTTCACTGGCCATACTTCCTGGGTGTGAGCAGCACACATCTGCTGCCCGCCTGTTAGCCAGGCCTGGGTGATGCAGGAGAAACGAGAACTAAATCCTACTCCTCACTGCTCCGGCCTATCTTCCCAGGGCATTTTTCCCAACTCCTTCTCCCCGCTTCCATTAAAAAATAACATAATCATTTACCAACTTTAGGTTCTGGAATACTCCATAAAACGTACCTGGAGTTAACTTGCTCAGAGTATCCACAGTTATCCACTCAGGTTAGGGGTGAATATGGGACAAAGAGAAAACAGACAGTGGGTAGCCTGGTGCAATCCTGGGCAGGTACTCTTGGCCCCAGGGCTTTGACCGGGATCTGGGCATAAGGCAGAGCACACTGCAGAGGATGCCGTCACAGACAGAGGGGAAGGCCGGGTGGGCCGGCCTGAAAAGATCTAAAGCGGGTGACTCTTAAGGTGTAAGGAAATTGTAGGATTGTGTTCTGCAAAATGAGCAGAAATGTATCAAGTTGATGTAAATTTGAACATGTATGATACTTACAATAAAGTTTTTAATGTGTATTATTTTTTGGTATTTATTAGACTTACCTGCATAAAACTTCGTTCTAAGCTGTACTGTTTACCACCTCACTCCCCTAAAAAACTGTCAGACTGCTCATCTTTCTTCAGAAGATTTGGGTACACTTTTTTTTAAGTAAGAGAAGCTTGTGAGGCCCCATTCCCAGGCTTGTTGTGGCCATCGGCTGCTCAGAATGGGGGCTGAGATGAGTTTCTGGGAGTCTAGCTGGTCCCCAAGCACAGGCTGCAAGGGCAGTAGTCGGGTGTCCTTTACTGTACTCCCTGACCAGGGGCACATACAAGACAGCCTGAGATTGTGCTGATGGTGTGTGCGTGTGTGACCTCTGAGGCAAATCTAAGGCTACTTTTTGCATTTCCCATGCAGAAGGTCTCAGGAAAGAATAACCATACCCAGAGTTACAGCATTTCATAGGCTTCTTCTCACCTCCAAACAGCACCTGGCAAAGTAAAGCCCAACAAGTGGCCACATCCCCCTAACCCAAGACTTTTTCATTACTTTCCTCCCCACTGTATGGATCCCCATGTGAGGCCTCAATTAAAAAGTGTTGTTTTCTGGTCAGGATTCCCTTCTAACTGATTACATTTCAGAGATCCTTGTCCTGCCGAAAAGAGCTTTAGGGCCCCTCCAATTCAGTCCTTTAATTTAGAAAGTAGAAATCAAGGGTCAGTACAGGTGATGTGACCATAGGACATACACCTAATAGTAGCAGAGCTGGGAGATACCCTCAAGTTTTTCCTGATTTTTCTTTCAGCCTCTTTTTCAGTTCCCTACAGATGGCAAGATCTCACCTTACCAATGGGGAGCCATTGTATTCCTACATGCAGCCACCAGGATATTCTCCCCCTTCACCAGCCACTACCCTCTAGAACACTCTTACTGTCCTCTCATGCACACACACCCTCCCACATGTCAGACTTCCCCCTCTCAGACACATTTCTTTGCCTTACTGGAGTTCTAAACCCTGGCCCACTCTTGCTTCCTACAGATTTTGGTGCAAGCTACAGCCACCCACTGCAGGAGTTCGAATGCCCCAAAACACCCACACCTCTTCAAGACACCCAGAAATCTTTCAAGATACCCTAAAGGGGAACTTTTTGGTTCCACGCCTAGTGACGCATGCCAAAGGGGGGCATCAGAGAGCCATTTAGTTTGGTTTCCCAAGGTCTAAAAAAGATCACTTAGGCTTTTGATTTTGTGTAAATGGGAACAGATCGGGCCTAATTTTCAACCGAGCAGATTCCAAATTGTGAATAGGAAGAGGAAGATGGAAAATATTGTCTATAATGACAGGCCCTGCCACCTTCCTCAAATAAAGGAAAATCTGACTCTGAAGTCCTGATTCATAAACCTAAACTGAGTTTGGGGTTAGAAAGGGAAAAACTTTTAGATAAATAAGCACAAAATTGTGAACACATTGCAGTGTCATTTAGAATGTTTTCTGAGTTCCTGAGTCTGTGTTCCTACAACAGTTCTTAAATGGAACTGAAAGTGTCTACACCATGAACTTAAGAGCTTTATTTTAATGAAGCAGCTTAAGTGATATTTAATTTTCGAGAATCAAAAGGTTATCTCCTTCTCAGCCCCCTAATCCATGTAGTGTTTACAAAGGGATGGACCAAGAATGTCAATACTGGCTTCCTGGTTCAGACTAAGATTTGAGATCTGAAACTAGTCTGTGTAAGAACATTTGCCAGAATCATGTGAATTTACTATCTCACTGGATATACTAATATCAAATGGAGAACCCCTAAGAGCTAGATGCTGATGGTGCCTCTAGTAGAGCTGGAATTTCAGGCAGAGGTATGGTTGGCGGAGGGGGGTAGGTAGACATGGTTTGAGCCTGAGGAGGCTGGGGGGATGTGGTTGCTGGATGTTGGAAGTCAATCTGAAAAGAGGGATTAGGTAACTAGGTTGGGGTCCTGTGATAGGTGACAGTATATCCAGTGACTGGGAATATGGAGAGGAGAGAAGAGGGTTAATGATGCAGTCTTGAGGAATTCTTGCATTTCTTGTGGAGGAAGAGAAATAGGGCAGTCGGAAGGTGAGAATATCTAGGAGGGTGATCAGGATGGCAGGTGCTGCCCGGCAAGGTCAGGGGCAAAGTGGTGTCAGCCCAATGTTGGCAGGTTCCAGAAGACAAAAGCTGGAGCATGAGAGCAGGTGAGGCAGCAGAGGTGGTTCACATGTGCTCCTCCAGGACATCTGGTGGGGAAAGAAAAGGCTGTTCCTGGGTCAGCTTGTAGGTCAAGGTAAACAAGCCAGTGATGAGAGATCCTGAGATCTGGGCCCAAGTCAACAGGAACAGAGAGGAAGAGTTGACCTTGGAAACTAGGAAGGACACATCAGTTCTCCGGAACTAGAGATAGGAGACAATTAAGGAAACTACAGTGAGTCATAAACTAAAGAGCAAAGTTGAACGAACTCAAATGGTGATTCCTAGCTTCTTAATAAAGAAGAAAGTGAGGTTGAGGGACCACAGTGGTGTTGGGAGCTTGAGTAGAGAAGACGCCATAGTGTACAATTTACTGGTAGGTAGATAAAAGGTTGTGGAGAGAAAACACAAAGGATCTATATGGTCTAGAGAAAAGGGCTCTGACCACTTTAGTTTATTGACTGCAGTACTTTGGTCTGTTCAACTGCTAGGCCATAGGAATCCCAGATACCTGAGAGATTCAGATGACAATTCAGAGTCCCAGACACTAGCCCCAGTGGGCTGCATAGTGTCTTCCATTAGGCCCACAACTTCCCTGGGAAGCAGATAGGCTCTGTGGTATTTCTCTCTGTCCTGAGGTGCCCTGCAAGTTTGAGACTTGGAGTGGCAGGGAAGAGAATGACCAGATCCTAAGGGAAGAGGGCAGAAGGAGCCCTACACTTCTAGTCACTCGAAGACACACCCTGGTCCTCACCCAAATACAAAAGTGCCTTAGGGATTCCTTCAAGGCCAGGGCGGGGATTGTGTCTAAGTGGCCAGACCCAGACATCCCAGGGCCTCTGACTTCACCTCAGCAAACTGAGAGAAATAGCGAAGACTGCAGTATGACCAAGAACCCACAGTCACCAAAACTAGAGAAAACGTCCAGAATCCTCACCTCTCAGCCCAGGCATGTTGAGAACTCTGTTCAATCTAACTTCTGCCACCTTGCCAGTTTGCCCACTTTGCCCAGACCTTTTAGTTCCCCCAGTGACTTTCACAAGTGAAATGGACACCCTTCTCCTGAGTATGGTATCATAAATTTAGACCATTCACAGGCTCATAGAGTGTTCATACTAGAAGAGAACATTTCGTTTAAGCCCACATTTTACAGAAAAGGTGGCGGAGTGCATGGGCCACCCAGGTGTCTGCACAGAGAAGGGAACCTCTGAGGGGGCTGCCTAGAAACACACTTTTATTGTAGAGGTCCAAGATTTCTCCTGTGGGGACGGAGTTGTCTTCCCAAACCACTAAAAGTGTCTGTGAAAGAATTACTGCCCCGGCCATCCTGCGGTATTCATCTTGGCTGCAGATATTCATTAAAACGCGTAATGCACAGAATCTAGCATAATTCTGTGGGGATAGAGAACATGGCCACCCCCGCCAGTGGGGAGCGTGCTGTTTCTTTACCCTAGTGGGTTTTTATTGAGAAAGTAGACTCGGCTTGTGGATTCACAGTCTGGCAGACAGGATCAAAGGGCACAGATAACTTACAAAGATGCTAATAGAATCCCTGTTGTGATTCCGGGCAGAGATTGGAGTTTTATCATATGAAAGGACTACATGGCTCAAAGGGCTAGTTTTGGTTTCCTGTCTGTGCCTTTAAATTCTAAGTTAATAACATCCTCCAGCAAACAGATCTCACAGGATCTTGCATATTCTATGTCCCAGGCCTGATTACCCCAGGGGTCCACCATCTCTGGTCTGAGCTGCCCCTTTGGCTATTTGCTTAGCCCTGAGAAAGGCAGGAGACAGAGGCAGCCAGGACACTTGGATTTCTCACATCTAAGTACAAAGACTCAAGCTAAGAGGGGGCAGGGGTTGATGTCGATCACCCCTTCCTTTCCACAGCCCCTTCATTTCCACAGCCTCGTAAGTCTCATTCCAGAGGCCTTTACGTGATCAGAACCTGTCCTAGGTCACTCCTTCCTTTAGGATTCTTACCCATCATTGGTTAACTGATCAAGCATTAAAGGCCAAGCACAGAACAGGTAGCGTTCATGCCAGGGGAATAAGTTTTTGTCTCCTTAGTGGCTCCTGGTCCGGAGGTCTCTCACTCAGCCTAAGTCACAGGGGGTCACAGCTTCCTGAGACCAGGCAGGGTGGTCCCCAACATGTGTCCACCTCCCTCTCTCCAGACTGCTCCCAAATCCCGCCTGCCCCTGAGAAACTGTAGGTGCTCTCTTGACACTACAAACATTTAAGTTTAGGATGGTGTTGCTGTGATTTGCAAGAGCCTTGGTGGAAATACAATGTCTCCCCCTGAGATTACATTGGTATTAAGGACAAGTTCCCTTTTTCAAGGCATCTAGGTGGAGCCTAAAAGGCAGACTTGCTTTGAGGTCTGTGGGAGATTTAACCAGAAGCTGTGAGTTCTTGTGGTGTCAGCTCCTAGAACCTTTGTAAAGCCCTCATTCTGAGTTCAGCACTCACCTAAACAGAAGAGTGCGGATGTCAGTCAATCCCTGTGACAATTTCTCTGTCACTTCCAGGATGGGCTGTGAAGGGGTGGGGTCGTCAGAAGGTGACGGGGGATGCCAAGGTTGACAGTCTATATTGTGTGTGGAAAGGGCACCCTGACTCCTTACTCCAGTGGGTCAGGGACATCACTTGGCCTCTTGTGGTCGGTGCCCCTAGGTGGGGAAAGTCCAGACCACAGCCCAGATAGCTGGCTGATTTTTCTGTCTTACAAGATTTTCATTTCATCTCTTTTTTAGGGAACCGTGGTCAATTTTGTTTTTTTCCTAACATGACAATTCTGTGTGTGGAATTTTTATTGTAAGATTATATAATGATGTACAACTGAAGTACTGCATTGTACCTAAAAATTGTTCAGCCTAGAACAATAGGTTACAGAAACCCTTATTTCTGAGTTTCAGCCAAGATGGAGGCATAGGTAAACACACTGTGCCTCCTCGAACAACCAAAAGAAAAACAATAACAAATTTAAAAACAAAAAATAACCAGAACTGCCAGAAAACCAAACTGTATGGAAGTTCGACAACCAAGGAGTTAAAGGAACATTCATCCAGACCAGTAGCAGAGGCAGAGACAGGCAGCCAGGTGGAGAGGACTCGAGGCAAGGTAGTGGCTGGCAGACCAGATGGTCTCACATTTGTGTGCAGATAAACCTGGAGGAACAACTGAAGAGCAAGACAGACCGAGCAACCCAGGTTTCCAGTGCAGGGAAATAAAGCCTCAAAACCTCTGACTGAGAACACCTGTGGGGGTTGAGGCAGCAGCAGAAGTCCCAGCCTCACAAGAGAGTTCGTTGGAGAGACCCACAGGATCCTAGAATGTACACAAACCCACTCACCTAGGAATCAGCACAGAAGGGCCCAATTTGCTTCTGGGTAGCAGGGAAAGTGACCAAAAACCTGCAGAGAATGGAGCAATCAGGATTGTTCCCTCTTGGACCCCTCCCCAACATACAGTGTTACTGAACAAGAAGGGGGGGAGGCTAGGACAATATACTATTACCGAAAGGACCCCCCAGGTTTGTTATGTCCGCCACCAGAGGAAAGATGTCTCTCAATGCCAGAGATTCGTAAAAAAGAAAGGAAATGTTTGTTTAATGCTATACAAACTTAAAATAGTGACCTAATGTCTTCATCAAAATCCCAAAGTACTTTAAAACACCCACAAACACACACAGTCCTTCCTTCCCCCCTTTGCCCACTCTGGGGTACCGTTTCTCAAGAAAAGAAATAGAATTCCATGGCTCAGGCAGCCCCTGGTTCTTCCCAGTCATCTGTCTTGGCTGGTAGGCCTCCCTCAGTTCCCAGCACCATCAGCTGTGTCGCCGGGATCTCTGCTAAAGCCGGGTGGTGGTTCCCCCTTCTAAAGCTGTGGGGATCCCCACTCTGGCAAAGCTGTGTGGCTCTCCTTCCTATTGCCACAGCCGAGTGTCCCTCTCTGCACAATGGCTGTGGGAGTCTCCACTCAGCCAAAGCTGCTTGGTTCTCCCTCCCAGGGCTGCAAGGAGGGTGGTCTCCACTCTGCCAAAGCCAAGTGGCGATTCTCTGCTAAAGCCGCATGGTGATTCTCTCACAGGGCTGCGGGAGTCCCCACTCTGCTAAAGACTGAGTGGTTCTCCCCAGCACTGGCTGTGGACCTCTCTGCACTGCCACAGCCGTGTGGTCCTCTCTGCACAATGGCTGCTACGTCTGGGTTTAAATCCCTGCACCAATCTTCCTCTGCAACCCCATTTCTGACTCCTCCCACAATTGGCTACACTTGCCAGCACTCTCATATCCTTCCAACTTTACTGGACTGCCATCGTGAGTCTGAGCAGGCATGGCCCCATATCATGGAGCCAGTCTTCTCCAAGCTCACACGCAGGTGCTGTAACTCAGGGAACCTACCCCCTAGTTACATCTTGGTGGGGAAGTTAATTCCATTCCCCTGGCTCAGAGCATGGCCACAGCTATTTAACATATCTATGCAACCAGTTAAAGGTTATAGATGTGTTAAATGACCACACCAGAGGTTGGCTACAAAGCTGTTGCTATGCAAAACAGCTCTCAATGGCCCTGCTCCATTTGTCCTTTCACCCAACTGACACCTGTGGCAGGAGGGGGGCACGGTGAGGACATCCTAATATTTCCTGGACACCTTGAGTTCTGGACCCCATTCCAAATCCCTATTTGGGCCCCCCCCCTTGGCTGTACCCTGTTACAGTGTCACAAAGCAGCGACATGGGTTGCCCTACCCTGGTGAACACCTAAGGCCCCTTACTATTTAACAGGTGTGCTGAGTCCAAAAAAAATGACCCAAATGACAGAACAGATTGAAACTCCAGAAAAAAATACCACATACAACCAAGCAATGAGATAGCCCACCTATCAGATGCACAGTTCAAAACACTGGTAATCAGGATGCTCACAGAATTGGTTGAATTTGGTCACAAATTAGAGGAAAAAGTGAAGGCTATGCTAAATGAAATAAAGGAAAATGTACAGGGAATCAACAGTGAAGGGAAGGAAACTGGGACTCAAATCAACAGTGTGGACCAGAAGGAAGAAAGAAACATTTAACCAGAGAAGAATGAAGAAATAAGAATTCAAAAAACAAGGAGAGGCTTACGAACATCCAAGACATCTTTAAATGTTTGAACATCCGAATTATAGGGATACCAGAAGGAGAAGAGGAAGACCAAGAAATTGAAAACTTACTTGAACAAATAATGAAGAAAAACATCCCCAATCTGGCAAAGGAGATAGACTTTGGGAAGTCCAGGAAGCTCAGAAAGTCCCAAAGATGTTGGACCCAAGGAGAAATACACCAAGGCACATCATAATTACATTACCCAAGATTAAAGATAAAACCTATCTTAAAGGCAGCCAGAGAAAAGGAAACAGTTACCTACAAAGGAGTTCCCATAAGACTATCAGCTGATTTCTCAAAAGAAACCTTGCAGACAAGAAGGGGCTAGAAAGAAGTATTCAAAGTCTTGAAAGGCAAGGACCTACATCCAAGATGATTCTATCCAGCAAAACTATCATTTAGAATGGAAGGGCAAATACAGAGCTTCTCAGATAAGGTCAAGTTAACAGAGTTCATCATCACCAAGCTCTTATTATATGAAATGTTAAAGGGACTAATCTAAGAAAAAGAAGATAAAAAATATGAACAGTAAAATGACAGCAAACTCACAGTTATTAACAACCCAACCTAAAACAAAAACAAAAACCAACTAAGCAAACAACTAGAACAGGAACAGAATCACAGAAATGGAGATCACATGGAGGGTTATCAGTGGGGTAGTGGGAGAGGGAGAGAGGGGGAAAAGGTACAGAGAATAAGTAGCATAAACGGCAGGTAGAAAATAGACAGGGGGAGGTTAAGAATAGTGTAGGAAATGTAGAGACACTAAAGAACTTATATATATGACCCATGGACATGAACTAAAGGCAGGGAATGCAGGTGGGAGGTGGTGTGCGGGGCAGAGGGGAATAAAGGTAGGGAAATGGGACAAGTGTAATAGCATAATCATAAAATATATATAAATATATATATATATATATATATATATATATATATATAGAGAGAGAGAGAGAGAGAGAGAGAGAGAGAGAGAGAAAAGAAACCCTTATTTCTGTAATGTATGACTGACCCTGGTTTCTCGTATGCATAAAGCTGCCAGAGTCACAGAGGTCTTTGCAAAATAGGCAGAGTCTGCACGTAAAGTGAGCAGTTGTCACACATCAGTGCTGCCTCCTCAGCTGGCAGGGCCATTTTGTGTTTAAATTTGCATGAAGCCCTGACTGGGTTCTGCAGCTGGTTGGAGTATCCTCTCATACGCCAAAAGGTCATGGGTTTGATTTCCCGTCAGGGCACGTACCTAGGTTGTGGGTTGGATCCCCAATCGTATGGGAGGCAATTGATCCATATCTCTTCCCCCTCCTCTCCCCTCCCCTCCCCTCCCCTCCCTTCCCCTCTACTCTCCTCTCCTTCTCTTCTCTCTCTCTTCCTCCCTCTCTAAAATCAATAAACATATCTTTGATGGGGATTTTTAAAAATCTGCACAAAGATGAATGTGATGGCCATAACTGCTGTTGCCTAAAGGACCTGTTTAAATGGGGGAAAGTACACTTATTTTATGTAAAAGAAAAGTCGCACAAATCTTTGGAAGAGCCAGTCCCCTTGGTAGAGTAGGCATAGCCTTCTGCCTGAGATGTGAACAGAATGACAGGTAAAGCCAAACACCCACTCCCACCCGGCCTGTCTTATTTCTGATTGTTTGTATAAGGGCCCATTTCAAAGTATTTATGAAATTTCCAAATTCAGAGCTCAAAACCACTCCAGAATGACAAAAGCAAATTTGAGGATAAGATTCTTTTGGAGCAGATAAGGAAGTAAATAGGATGGGGGGGAGAGCATGAGGTGTAGAGGGTATCTGCTTCACTATTGTTTTTAATCTTACATAGATGCCATATATACCCTTTTGTATTATGAAATATTCAATAAAAAGTTGAAACCTTCCAAAGAGACCTCACATCCCCTATTTAGGTTTTTGCAGACTTCTTCTGGAAGTTCCAGTTGAAGTGTCCTAGTATACCCCCTATGTTCTCAGTGCCCCAGAGCCCCAGGCCAGCTGAATGTGACTGCAGCCCTAGGGGTTAGAACCAAGAGTACACATGCCTTAGGGACCTTCTGTACCACTCACCTCATTCCATAGTGAAGACACTTCCATCTGGCCAAGCCCCTACTGGGGCCTGAGGGAGAGCATAGCATTGCTTCAGGACTTACCCCATGGATGCAGTCACTTTCCAAGAGATTCCTACATGATCTCAAAATTCATCCCCTCTCTCCAAATCTGGTGGACATCCTCAAAGATCACCAGACCTAGGCTGCCTGGGACTGTGCTGTCTGGCTTGGGTTTGTGGTTTGAGTGGGAATTAATCCACTTCAGTCCCAATGTTTGCTCCCAGCCTTGCCTCGAGGATGTCAAGAACCACGTCAGGTAGGTGCAGGGTACAGATCTGCTGGGGCTGAAGGAGGGGCTGGTTCCTGGAGTAGTACCTGACAGGGCAGAAGGTAGCATTTCAGAACAAGCCCCAGCCCTCTAGGGGGCCGTCCTAGAACCCAAGCTAAGTGATGCTCATGGTGAACCTGACAGGTAACCAGCAATTCTACCAATGCCAGTGATTCTCTGCTGGCTGCTTCCATGCAGCCAGGGTGGAAATAACCATAGGCCCCTGTGTGCAAGGGTTTCGCCACCAGCTCTGTGCCAGTTTCCCTCATGTGCCTGTCTGTGTGGCTGGTGAGTGAATGAGTGAGTGAGTATACAGTATTAACCAAATCTGACCTCTGCTCTTTGGGGAAATGGCCACTATTTTTGATACAAATGACTCATGCCAGAAGCTCTCTTGTCTTAGGCTGGGAACTGACAATTAATATTAAAAACTGGGTAAAGAAATATATATACTTTATTAAATATTAATACATTAATATGTTTTAAATATATTAAATATTTCAAGTTAAAACATGTAAATGTAATTAATTCACCAATCTTCTGGTGTCAATATAGCTAAAAAAAATTGTAGTTGTCACCGATTAGAAGTTTGTGTCTTTCATAATCCACTCCCACATTGCATGATTTATGAATCCCAGTTTGGATTTCTTTATTAAGTTAGTGTGAGAAATGACTAATCAAAAATGAATATCATGCTCTGGTTGGGTTGCTGGGCAGGTTGGAATGTCATCCCATGCACCAAAACGTTGTAGGCTCTATTCCCAATCAAGGGCACAGACCTAGTCTGCAGGTTTAACTACTGGTCAGGGTGTGTACAGGTGGCCGCTGATCAGTGTTTCTCACATAGACGTTTCTCTCCCTCTCTCTCTCCCTTCCTCTCTCTCTAAAATCAATAAAAGCATATCCTTAGGTGAGGATTTAAAAACTGTTAAATTTTAATATGTTAAAAAATGTAAAAGAGATGTTAAAAATGTTAAGAGTGCATTTCACCCTAGAGTCTTACATTTTTCCTGAAGGCCTTACAATTATTATATGCACTCCTATTTTAAGAACAGGTTTGATTTTGTAAGCAATTCACGTTTATTGAACTTTCTAAAACCATTCAGCCTAGCTAGCTCTTATAAAACAACTCTTTTCACCTTTATGATTTGTTGGTTTACATAATAATTGATTAAATTATTTAATCTTGATAACTGGCAGGAGAAGCTTTGGGAACAAACACAGCTGTCTGATAGTGAGCACGGCACTCCCTTGTAGAGACAGAAGAGCACAGGCTGGGGAGACACCACTAGCCAGGAGCAGGCAGTCTGAGTGCTGTGGCACCAAGGCCCGCGCAGCTCCTGAGTCTGCTAATTAGATTTCTATCATAGATACATTTGTCAACAGTGGAGGTCATTCAGTTTGGGAGACTGGCCAACAAGGTCTCACAGAGGGCAGCATTAAGAAATTTGGGGGACTCCTGCCCCTGACTTCTTATTCCACATACTAGGTGGCCCCCCACACCTCTCTAAGCTTAAACAAGTAACAGTGCATCACTAGCTTGGATGCCTGGGTCTCAGGGACCGTGTTTCTTGCAGGGCCCCTCTGGAGTGCAAGCCTCACCTCCCAGCTCCAGCTCCCTGCCTCACGCAGGGAGTGTTGAGGAAGCACATCTATCCAGATGGCAGGACAGTTAACTTGTAGCCCCTGAGCCAGTATTCCTAATCATGTTTTCCCCGGCTCTGAACTCCTTTCTTTCCTTCCTCTCTTTTTCGGGTTTCTATCTTGAACATTTTGTGGCTACCAGGTGCCATACCTGCCACTGTTTTCCTAGATGAGAGCATGGATGTCAGGCAGAGGCTGAACAGGTGATAAAGTCAGGCCACCAACATTGAACACAAAAAGAAAGTAAAGCCAGATACTAAGACATTATTTATGGTGGTGAAACCATGAACTCATGGAAAACCAGGCTGTACTTACTGTCTTACTGATCTCGCGTAAAGAAATCACATCATTCTCAGAATTGTAAGGATGTTAGCAATCATCCTAATGTTCTTTCCCACATGCAGCCAGGTTCTGGAACCGCCGATGACTCACCTTTGTAAAGCTGGGTAAGAGGCAGAGCTCTCGAGCTTCCCAAGGAAGGTGTGTCCAAGTACGGGACTTCTCGCCTCTTTCACTGTTCTACAGTTGGCTCGTATCACAAGCTCTGCCTGAGTAGGTGACATCAGAAAGACTGTGGAAAGGACTATGTTCATTGTTGTTCATCTCAGTCACAACCCTACACATAGCATGACTCTGTGAATATCAAAGATGAACACATGGATAAAACAAGAGATCAGATTAACTGACTTCTGCAGAAGTAAATACTTAACAGAGTAGGGCAATTGAGCAAGCTGGAAAAAATTATCTCGAGTCTATAAGATGGGTGGGGCTCTTCTTGAAAGCTGCTCACTAAATTTGAGTCATTAACTTGACCTAGGGAGTAAAGGCAGAGCAGAACTCTACTGTGTACACGGTAACTCGGGCATGGGACACTTAGGGCCCCTGTGCTCTATCTACAACTCTCGCCACCAGTCAGCCTCACAGACAGCGTTACCCAGTCTGCTACTAGGCATGACCACAGGCGCACTCTCCAGCATAAACACCACACTCACTTCAGAAGGTGCCTAAAAAAATAAGGGGGAAGGATAACATTCACTGCATTTTGGCTTCTGGTATTCTTTTACAGGATGGTATGAAGTGGGATGTTTTAAAGGAGAGACCAGGATCCATGTATTTTGCTTAAATCAGGTGGAAAGATTAAGAAAATTGTTAGTTTGCTGGGGCTGACATAACAAAATCTCACAGATGGGTGACTTAAACAACAGAAGTTTATTCCTCACAGTTCTGGAGGATACAAGTCTGAGATTAAGATGTCAACAGGGCTGGCGCCTTCTGAGGCTTCTCCTTGGCTTGCAGATGGCTGCCCTCTCTGTCTTCACATAGTCTTGCTTCTGTGTTCTTATTTCCTCATGTTCTCTTATTATAAGGACACCAGTGCTATTGGGTTAGGGCACACTCTAATGACCTTATTTTAATGACCCTGTCTCCAAATACAGTCACATTCAGAGTAACTTGGGGTTAGAACTTCAATGTATGAACTTCGGGGAGACACAATTCATCCCCTAAAAATTCCTTGGGGCTACAATTAAGAAACGATACTGACAAAGTGACACTCGACACTCCACTCCACAATGATGATGATCGCTGGGGCAGAAAGGAGGCAGCCAGTGAAGGCAGCCAGCATTTCCCAGCCCAGTTACACGAGTACACTGGGGAGGCAGTTGTGTGTGTGAAGCAACACTGGTTCTCCAGGTACAACCCCTGAGGCCCCCATCAGCTGCACGGCACTGATGTCAGTGGCCTTCCTATATGTTGAGAAGACATCTTGCCAGCCCTGGTTACCTCATATGTTCTTCTCTATACTGGACCCCCACATGCCTGTCTCAGGGGCACTCAAGCCTATCTTTTCCCACCCCCAAACTCTATCTTATCCCATATTCTCTATCCAGGGAATGATGCCACCGTCAGTGAAGCCATCCAACCCCAAACCTGGGGGCCCTCCAGATACTTCCCCTATCAGGGGTATCCAACCTTTTGGTATCTCTGGGTGACAATGGGAGAAGGAGAGTTGTCTTGGGCCACATATCAAATACACAAAAACTAATGAGAACAAAAAATCTCATAATGTTTTAAGTAAATTTATGATTTTGTGTTGTACCATATTCATAGCCATCCTAGGCCACAGATTAGACACCCCTGCCTAAACTCTTCTCTCAGAGTCTAACCATCTCCACTTAACACTTAACCCATTGTATTGTCATTGTCTGCTTACCATTGTATGTGTCACCTGCTGGTCTACATGATCCATGAAGTTCAGGGTCCATGTCTCCATTATTCCCATTCTATCCCCAGAGCTTAGGATAATAACTTGATAAATGTATGAATTATTGAAGAAGTGAATGTTGAAGGTGAGTATTGGCCCAGAGACAAAATTGTAAATTATGGGAGAAGTCGGGTGTCCCAGCCTGCCCTTTCTGTACAGGCCCTCCTCCATCTCTCTGAGCCTCCCAATTTTTAGGTAGAGCAGCCCTTTGTGCTTGCAGATTGAAGTGATGAGTGTTTACTGGGACTAAATCTCTGGCACTGTGCTACCTAAGCACATTAACCTCATGTGCAACCTACCAAAGGGAATACATTAGGCATTAACAAACACACACACGTAGAGGGCTTCTTGCTTCCTTGGGACAGGTTATCTTATGCTGCCTGTCCCATTGCAGAACAACTAGAAGCAACAGAGCATATGTAGGTCAGGGCTCCTTGGAATCAAAGCATGTGAGCACTGGAAGTGCCGCGCACCTTTGGCATTAAGAAAACGAGATTTTCAAGATTTTAACCAGGAGGAACAAGGGCATCTAAGTCATAAGAGACCCATTTTACCTGAAATGTGATCTGACCTGCACACCACAGGATGATGGCACAGCCTGTCCCTGAGCCTGGCTGTCCATGCATGCCAGAGAAACTTCTCAGTCTCTACATCTGTCCCATACACAGTAACTTGTTGAAGTGAGAAAGAAGCTGTAGTGAAAGCTGCCCAGTAGTTAACTTGTGGTATGTGGTGATGCCAAGGAAGTAGTGATTCTCAGTGGAAATGTGCTTTCTGGAGCAAGCCAAGAGCCTGTAGGAACATTTGGGTATCTAGGAACTTGATTTATGAAACTCTCTGTTCTTCCCCATTTAAATGTCAAGTGATTAAAAAGTATTAGAAGTCATCATAAGACCTTCCACCCATTGGGAGAGTCCTCTGAACCCCTCTGCTGGTAGGCACCCTTGTCCACCCCAAGGGAATGGGACTCAGGGACCTTGTCATGGAGTCCTGACCTACAAGGCTGTCCTGGACCCTTAGAATTTCCTCTGGAATGAGCTCCATATGGAGGGTGAGGAGACCCTTTGAGGGTGTCCCCCTGCTGCTTCCATTTTGTCATGGGGTTATTTTGATAGGATCTGAAAAACAAACAATGACAGTAAAACTGTTTTAAACCAACTAGTGTTTAAAGCTGACCCCTCTTATTCTTTCTTCCTAGCCTCCCCTTCCCAGTAGGGGCTCTGAGGCGGTGTGGAGGCTCAGAGCTGGGGAGGTATCAGGGATGGGCTGAGACTCAGAGAAGAGTGTCTGGAAAGTGTGTGTTCAGAAACTGGTAGGTGTTATGGGTTGAATGTTGTCCCCTCAAAATATAGGATGATGTCCCTAACTCCTAGGACCTGCAAATACAACTTGAATTGGAAATACAGTCTTTGCAGATACAATGAAGCTAAAATGAGTGCTGGTGTCCTTATGAAAAGAAAGAAATGCCATGTGAAGACAGAGACACACAGAGAGAATGCCATGTGAAAATAATGGCAGAGATCAGGTAATGCATCTCCAAGCCAAGGACAACAAGGATCGCCTGCAAGGCACCAAAGCTGGGGAGGGGCCTGGAGCTGATCCTCCCTTGCAGCCTCAGAAGGAATTAGTCCTGCTGACACTTTCATTTCGGACTTTCAGCCTCTGGAACTGTGAGAGAATAAGTTTTTGTTGTTTTAAGCCACAGTTTATGGTGCTTTGCTACAACAGCCCTAGCAAACTAAGACCACTGGCAAGAGAGATGCTGGCATGAGCATCCAAGGAAGGCCAGTGGTTTTCAAACTTGAGCATGGAGCTGAATTATCTGAAGAGCCTGTTAAAACAGCGTGTTGGGCCACAATCCTACAGTGGCTGTTTCAGAAGGTCTGGAGACTGGTCCAAGAATGTGCATTTCTAACAAGTCCCCAGGTGGTGCTGATGCTGCTGGCCCAAGAACCACAGTGTGAGAACCACTGCCCTAGGGGACAGTTTGGCCTGGGCACTGGAACATTCTAGCTCCAGTAACAGATGTGTGCTCCCACTGACATGAGCTGTGCCAACCCACTTAAGAAAACTTGAATGGCCACCGTCAGTTTTCACTCTGAATGATTTCTTCAGTTTTAAATGATTTACCCATGTGTTGATTAATGGACTTTCATAATAACTCCATGTGGTAGATATTATAGTCTCTGTTTTTACAGACAAGGAAAATAAGGCTCAGGTGGGAGTGCAAATCCTCGGCAGCACTCTTCCTCCTGACTCCCTGAGCTAAGGATTTTATGCTCAGAGCCTGGCCTTGGGGCATTCCTGGCTAGTTAAGCCCTCAGAATTCAGAGTTCTTTTATCTTTGTAAATTCCTCCCATCATCACCTTGTTGGAAAAGAAAGCCATTCCCGTCCTTCCATGGCCAGCACTGCAAACCAAAGGTGCATCTCAGCTCCACCCTCTCTCCCCACCCATTGTGGTCACTTCCTGCTGGATCTCGTGATCTAGGTCCTCTTTGCTGATCCTGTTTTGTTCCCTAATGCCCTCCAGATATGACTTCTTCCTTCTTGCTTCCACAGGCTATTGACAAGCTGGCCCCAAGCTGCTTTGGAGCTAAGAAGCCTGAAGTGCAGGGTGAATGGGATACGTGGGGAGGATGGTCAAGAAGGATTTGTAATGTCTGGAGTCAGATAGCTCTGTTTGTCTGGCTGTCTCTAAGGAGGGGCCTCTTGGGTATGAAGGTAGCTCTAGTCATCACAGCTGGTCACTGGGCAAGGGAACCAGACCCCTTCTTGCCCCTTCTATGCCCTTTGACAAGTGCTGGGTTGGTGCAAACTGGGTGGGAGTATGAGCTTTGAACACCAATCAGGTGTGGGCACAACTGTTGGGCTTATGAGATTCACTCAGAGAGGCCAACATAGGATGCAGAGGTGGACCTTTCAGCTCAGGTTCCGCATCTTGAATCCCTTGGGCTGAGGCAGGAGATAGTCACAAAGGAGGAAACTCCAGAGGTGACCCAAGGCTAAGATAAAGGACATCAATACAGGACAGAGATTCTGTTCTAAGACAGGTTGTTCCCCCTTTCTGGAAAAGTGCTGAATCATGATGACTCATGAATGCACCTCCACAGAAGATGCTGTGTGACCCCTGCTTCATTATAATAGCATTATAATAAATTAACATTGCGCGAACCCCTTCCCCAGTGGCCAATCAAGGAAAATCATGTGAAACCATATGCACAGTAGCTTTAAAGAAATATAACTACTTGTATATGTATATGCACAATATAATACCTGCCAAAACTAGCCAGAAAATATTTGCCCTATAAGAATATAATTCCTCCAGCCCTTGAGGTCAATCTCTGCCTGGAGTTGGCCCTCTCCCATGTTCTGTGGAGTGTACCATCGCTTAATAAATCTGCTCTCTCTTTCTCTCTGCTATAAACTCTCTTGTTTGGTTCAATTCTTTGTCCACAATCTCCAAGAACTTGATTACCTGTGACAGGGCCACAAGAGCAGAGTTCCAAATTCTCTGAGTCTTTGATTACCCACCTGCTGCAGGCCAGTAGTGCCCCCAAAGCAGGTGCTGGCCATCACATCCCCAGCACTGGTGTTTAATGCTGAGGCCTGTCTGGCCACAGACACTCACAGCTAGATGTCTATAGGTAACCCTGGAACCAAGTGTCCTCTCAGCCTGGAACCCAATGGAGCCAGAGTTAGGGGTAGAATAGAGGAAAGCCTGCCCAGAACTTTGACATGAGCCCTTGAGGGCTTTTAATGGCATGCAATGTGGCAGATTGCATGAGAAAGATTACCCTTATTTACTCAAACCAGTGAGAATGGACTGAGCACTAACCCTCATTACAGGGGCAGAGTGCACACATTTCTCAGGAACTTACAAACTAGATGCCACCTGAGACAATTCCTCCTCAAGAGAACATAGTGTAAAGCTCTATGAAGAAGAGCCAAGTACCCAGAATGCAGTCAGGAATTTCGAGGTGCAAAAATCAGATAATCGGAAACAGAAGAGGGACTGAGGATGATGTCACAGAGGACCCTGTCTGAAGTTTCAGGGTTGAGGATGGAAAGATGAGTGAGGGGCTTTCAAGGGGGAGGAAAGGCCACTGTGAGAATGAGCAGGAAGGGCTGAGGCCCATGTGCCAAAACAGACATTTCATTGGCCTTGGTGCTCCCTGCATTTCGTCAAAGAGGTGCACAAAATGCAAAATTGCCGGAGTCAATCTACTCTGTACATTGCTTTAAACTGGAGAAGGTGCAACAGTAGCTTTGTTTTTATCTGATGTAAGTAACACCTAAGTGGATACTTTCTGATGTGCACAAATGAAAAACTTTTGCCTGTTCCTCCTTCCTTTCTCCAACTTTGTTCCCAATTCCACACGTAATGCTTTCTCACTGCACACGAGCCAAACTGTTCCAACAAAAGTTAACACAAAATCTCTTCACCCCCACCCGACCCCAGAAGCATGCTGATTGGTAACTTAGTGTACATCCTCCTGTGTTTTCTGACCTTTTTCAGGAAAACTGTCATTTTTTATTAATGTTAACTCTAAGCTCTCACCAGTTTGGGTTTGGAAGCTTTTTGCTCTTTATAACATTTTGCTTCCCCAAATTTGAAACATAGTCTAAATAATGGATATCATACTCAGTCAATGATTCTTTCAATGGTGTCTGTATTTACTGTGAAAATACTCTTTTCCCAAAAGAGACAACACATACCCCTTCAAAGGCTGAGAAGCTTCATTGTTATTTATTACGATACATTGGAGATGGATTCATTATGAGCTAATGAAGTTCAAGTCTTAGAGCTCCTTACTCACCATCCAAGGCTCTTTATCTAGTTTTGTATTTATTTGTTTTTTGCTTAAAGAACCCCCCCCGCAAATTGGATAAGCCAGTGACCCATTAGACTTTGTTCTCCTCTAAAGGCATGGAGCCTCTGGTCTGATTGGTACTTTGTATTTCTGAGGAAGTTCTCCCCAGGGATGAAGAGGAGGGTGCTGCTGCTTTTTGTTTTAAAATGCTGAGGAGCCATTTCCTGTAATGCGTAGAGGCAAAGAAGTAAATGATAGGGTCAATGCCACAGTTCATGTTCATGAGGGACACGGTGAGCTGAAGGGACACTTTGAAAGCTGTCTGCTCAGGACAAGATGGCAGATAGAGTGTCTGCCTCACCATGAACTGGATGATGTTGAGATGGTAAGGGCTGAAGCACACAATCACGGCCACCAACACCACCAGAGTGAGCAGGCAGGCCCTCCGGTGGTGCCCTTTCTCACTCATCACAGGGTTTTCCCGGGCAGTCCTGCACAGCTTCACTGTGATCTTCACGTAACAAAATAACATGATCCCCACTGGCCCACAGAAGCCTATAACACAGGCCACTAGGATTATGAGGGGCAGCCTAAAGACCTTCTCAATGCTGACGTACTCCATGCAGGTGATCCTGCCTGCCACAGGCTTAGTCATGCTTATCAAGAGTAGAGGCACTGTCTGTAGAACTGCCAGGGCCCAGATGGCCACACAGATGAGCTTTGCTCGGCTGGCACTGTGGAGCCGGGGGCACTGGTGGGTGCGGACCACAGCTAGGTAGCGATCCACGCTCACACAAGTCATGAGGTAGACCCCACCATAGGTGTTCAAGTAGAATATGAACGCCGTCAGCCTGCAAAGCCCTTCACCAAAAGGCCAGCTGAAGTCCAGTGCATAATAGGTGATCTTCCCAGGCAGGGCCAGTGTGAACAGAAGGTCAGACACTGCCAGGTGGACCAAGTAGACACCTGTTGAGTTGATCTTCTTGCCCTTTTGACAGGCAAGGTGAAGAGCAAGGGTATTTCCCAGGGTGCTGAAGACCAAAAGGACTGTGTAGAACAGACAGAGTATCACGCTGGCTGCCCGGGGTGGGTGGTGAGGAAGACAGAAGCTGACATTGTGGGAGATGCTACTTGGGTCAGCTGTGCTGGAAGCCATGTCATAGAGGTCCTTGAGAAGACAAAAAAATAAATAGTGTAATCCTGAATCTGTGGGGTTATACCTCTATATAGCAATAATTAATAATTTGCTGAAGCAACATGCATATGAAAAACATCTCTTTTTAAGTAAAATTTTTGTTGAAATGTAACATACTATTCCAGTTACTATTGCCATGTAACAAGTTACCCCCAAAATTTAGCAACTTAAAACAAACTTTATTATGCCCACTGTCAGGTTTGGAGCAGGGCACTGTGAGAATGGCTTTTCTCTGCTCCTCAGTGTTGGGAGCCTCAGCTGGGAAGAATCGGCAACTGGAGAGTGATGTAAGGGCAGAGGCTGGGACCATCTAGAGGTGACTTCACTGAAATGTGTGCCAGTTAATGCTGCGTTTTGGCTGGAGCCTCCAGCGGGGCTGTCAACTAAAGTACCTGGACATGGGCCCGTCATGAGATGCGGTTTCCTCACAGCGTGGCAGCCTAATGGTAATTAGATTCCTCACCCAGCAGTTTGAGACTCCAAAAGAAAATGTCCCAGTAACTGGGTAGAAGCTCCATCTATTACCCATGGCTTTTTCATATTCTGATGCATTTATATCTTGGGGCCTCCCTGACCCTGGAGGAACGGCCCCTCCTCGAGTTAGCCAATTCTGTGAGTGTGTTTTCAAATGCAAACCAACCAATCCAGAGTCACCTCCCAACCACCTCTTTGTTGGGTTCTCACACTCTGGGCTACCATCCCCCTGCCCTAATCACCCCAGGGCCAAAGTGTCACACTACCAGGGGCAGCCCTTATGTTCCAGAGCCTGTTGAAATTATTCAAACGAGACAATCCTAAACTTGCCTGTTCCTTTCCACAGAAACCACAATAAAGGCCTTTGCCTTCATTTCCGCCCCTCTCTCTCTGCCTCCTGACTGACCCAGAGCTTCCTGTGCGGCCCCCTGTGATGTGGTGTGCCCTTCTTTTTGGGATCTGTGAGTTACAATCCAACTTTTTTTAACAGCAATTGTCTCCTGTCTGCCTTCTTAACCTCCAATTTTCCGTTAACACACCGCACCACCTTTTCTAACCTAGCCACAGAAGTGTTCCTCATCACTCCCACCGCCCTCCCTACCCCACACAAGTGAGTCACAAGCCCAGCCAGAATCGGAAGGCAGCGTAGCCCCCACCTTTCAATAGGAGGAACGTAAAGGATTTGCAGCCATTTTTAAATCACAATACAGACACACAAAAATGTGTGCCAATCATACAAGTACAGCTTGATGATTTTTACGAAGGTAACAATTCTGTGTGATTAGCAACCAGATTAGGAAACTTACTTCATCACCTTCCCAGAAGCACTCCTTTCCCCACCACCCCCACCCTCTACCTCCACTCAAGTGTAACCACTAACCTAACTTCTAAAATCACAGCTCAGACTCTGACTGCAGTCCTTCACAAACCCCTTGACTGTGATTCTTGGAGCCCAGACAACTAAATCTGCTCAGAGACTTGGGAGACACAGCCCTAGGCTGGCTTCCTGCCTGCCTCCATCCAGCCTATTCCTTCCTGCAGCAGGAAGGGGCTGCTCTCCCTCCCAGCCCGCCCCGCAGCTCCCCATGCATGTCCTCCTCTTTCTTTCTGTCACAAATTCACACACATGTACTCACACTCTCACACTCTCTCACCCACATACCTCTGTGGAAGTGTGACCTGGTAGTCCAGGAGTGGGCAGGCCGATGTCGTGGCCCTGAGAACTGAACCCCCATTGAAATTGCTACCCTGTGGAGTAAAACCTTCCTCTAGAAGTCTTGCAAGCTCCAACTCAAAAGGGCAGGCTGCTCTTCCTTGTCCCTTCCTTCCCTAACAATTTGGTCCTTAGGCCATGCTGAGCATCAGTGGCTACCAAGTGAGCTGGTGACTATGGGGAAGAGTGTTCAGTTCAGGGGTCAGAGTGGGAGCAGGGTGAGGGGAGCCATCTCAAGGGGCAAGTTCAGCTCAGGAGGGTCCCAGCCACAGGTCAAAGCTCACTTTCTAGAATCAGCTTTTCAAGTCACAGAACGGCTATTTGACTCCTGTTTGAAAGTCGTGTCTCTTTCCATTTGTTCAGGACTCACAGGGCACGAGAAAGGGACTGGCTCCTGAGGAGATCCCACCCTTGGCAATTGTCCCCACGTCCTGACTTCCAGGCCTCTTTCCTCGATGTCCCACCTAGCAGCCTTGCTCTGCCAGGCCCTGGGACCTCAGACCTTAGGGGTCACCCCTCAGCCTGCTCACTTCCTCAGCCTAGGATGCCTGTGCCCCTCCCTTCACTGCCTGGCACAACATGTACCACCTCAGGCCTGCTAAGTACCACCTCCTCTCTGAAACCTCTGAACAACGCACAAGCCCCTCCACCCTCAGTGCTTGTGTAACACTTGATGGCAACTCTTGGATATGTCTCACAGGGACACTACTCAATGAACCTCTGCAGCTCAGTACCCCAGATGTTGTGGCCTGTTCTAGTCCTGCTTTTTGGTCTTTGAACAAACAAGTGCTCTGAACCTTGGTCCCACTGGAAGCCCCATGGTCCCCCCTCCCCAAAGATAACCATAGATAAGCCATATCCATACCATAAGGAAATTAGGCAGATGCTGTCACAACTGTGAGTCTGGTTGTGACAGCTTCCTTTCTGTTCTATTTATGTGCCCCCCACAGGCTGGGATTTAGACCATAGATGTGACTATCAAGCCATCAGAATTGGTCCAGACAGATCAGACCCAAATTAGGATCCCAAGAGAAAGGGGCACACTCTCAGGCCCTGATTTCTCTCATCTGCTCTGCTTCCAGAAAGTTGTAAAGGTTAGCCCTAGGGTCTGACCATGTGGAGCCAGCCTAGGCCTATCAGCAGGTTTCTCTTAGTGACTTGAGGCTGACACTGGCCTTCATTCCCTCTGGCCTGACCTGTCCTTCTGCCCCAACAAGAATGGTAAGGATATCTCCTTGCTGGAGAGCTGGGGTTGGGTGGGGTTGTTCTACCCACTGGCACCAGAAGCAGAAAGAGAGGGATGTGAACAGCAGCTACAATCTGAACCTTTTTCTCAGAGCCCCAGCGCCTCATACCCTGAGAAGACTCAGGGCCCAGTCTCATACCCTGAGAAGACTCACCTGTGGCTCACTTACCTCAGTCCCCAAGGGCAATGTACAGGTTGCCCAGCAGAGCTGAGTCCAGTGGCCAGATATCTTCCTAGGTGGCCCCAGAGCATCAAAGATGCCCGTGCCCTCTCCCTTCTGTAGGAATTGAATCAGTTCACCACACTAGACTCCACACTCTTCCTCCTTTCACTCACCCCTGCTGAAAAGAAAAAAAAAAAAAGCAGGGTATCAGCCACGGTAATCTTCTTGCCGCGTGACATGCACATTCAGCCACAAGTCCCAACCAGGCCTGTCCCCCGTGGCTCTAAGAAAGGAGTGAGAAGAAAATCACTTTGGGAAGCCACGTTCCTTTCTGTTCCATTTCTGTCCCCCGCGCCCAGCCCCCGCCACAGGCTGGGATTTAGACCATAGATGTGACTATCAAGCCACCAGAGTCAGGAAATTCAAAAGCAGCCACAATTTGCCCCTTTCATCTCCCCACCCCGCATGACAAGGAGTGATGAGCTAGGAAAGCAAGAGGTGCTATCTGGGGACCCTAATAAGCTCAGCCTCCTTGTAGGAAAGTGGAGAAGGGACACAGCTTGGCTTGGGTTTCCTGGATTTTTTGTCTTAATGGAGGCTGAAAGCCATGTGTGTAGTCCTGCTAGACAGCCCTTGCAAGGGCTGCACTTAGCAGGGGTTGAACAGGTTGGGTCACAATTAAACCAGAATGTTCCCCAGCAGGGCAAGGTGGGGATTAAGACCACCTCTCACCACAGCTCTTTTGTTGCTCTCATTTCCTGGAGAATGGTTTTTCCTACCACACGGGTGGCTCATAAATGAGGCATCAAACCCATCCTTTGATTAGGACTGTGCCTCACTCCTAACAGTCATCACTGGAATATAAGTGTGTGTATTATTTCTGAGACTTTCTCTGCACACCTCAGGAAGTCCACCTCAATCAGCAACCAGCTCTCCAGCCCAGCCTGAAACACTCTCTTCCAGACTCTTGTGTCCCAGCGTGGCATCCCATGTGCCTCAATTTTCCCCATCTAGAATATGGGTCATTGTGCTCCCTTACTTGGCCTCCCACTGACAAAAGTCACACAACCCAATTTTTCCCAGGTATAAATTGGTCCCTAAAACATGTCCCCCAAAGTTCCTGATCTATTGGAGAGTTTTGTAAAGGAGCCCTTTCTTATCAGAAACTTACTGTTAACTTCCCTCCCAGCACCCCCAGAAGGAAGAGCTCCCAGAAGTGCCTGACTTATACACACCTCACAAACCCTAGGGGAACCTCCCTCCATGTCCTCAAAACATTTAAGATTTCTCTTATTAAAAATGAGACCTAGAAGGCCCAAGAAGGACAAGGCATTATACCATACCCCATCCACTATGTTTATTCATAATTCATTCAGTCTGTGTTTATTAAGTGCCAACTTCAAGCCAGGGACAACACTATAAGGACGTGTGTGCAGGGACAAAAACACTTTCCTCCGACCTCCTGAATTTAGTGGCTGGGACCCTGCCAATTAAACTGACAGAAGAAAGATTAACAAGCAAAAGGCATACATGTTTTATTTGATATTAATAGTTTTAGATGGCACAGGAACCTTCACAGAAAAGAAATAGGAACCCATAGAAGTGGTTTAGCCCCAGCTGGTGTGACTCAGTGGATTGAGTCCGTGCCTGTGAACCAAAGGGTCACTGGATTGATTCCCAGTTAGGGCACATGCCTGGGTTTTGGGCCAGGTCTCCAGTGGGGGGTGCACAAGAGGCAATCACACATTGAGGTTCCTTTCCCTCTTTTTCTCCTTCCTTTCCCCTCTCTCTAAAAATAAATAAATAAAATCTTTTTAAAAGTGATTTAGACCTCAGAGTTTATATAGCATTTTAACAAAGAGCAATAAATTGTGGAGACTGACAAGACAAAGGAAGGTAAATGTATGGGAAAACTAATGGAAGATAAGGGCTGTTTAGTAGTCTGGCATGCAGATCTCTCTGTTGGCTCTGGGATAAGAGTCTGGAGTCCCCTCAGGTCACTGAGAGCTATTCTCCCCCTGGTATGGCGAGAGAAACAGCTTTACAAATGAAAATTTATGTTCTGTATAGAGAATTTTTCTTCTGTTTCTGAAATTTCTTAATTGCCTTCAGGTCAAAATAATGTTTAGGCAAAAGTGCATCTCTAGGTTGCATATTCTCATCCCCTTCATGTGGACATGTGACTGGAGAATACGTGGTGGGCCCTCATTGGGTTCATACAAACACATCGGAGAATTCCTTTGCATGAGCATGGTGTGGAGTCTGGCTGACCCCTTACCAAGTTATCATCTCTTCTGAGCATTTATAACCTAATCTAGGCATAAGTAACAGCCCTTATTGCCCATTACTTCCTGTCCCTCATCCTGTGCTAATTGCCTATGCAAGGCACTGGATTTCACATTGTCTTAGGCTGTTGTTCTCCAATTGTTTCTTGTACATGTGTGTTTCATTTCAACCAGTTGATGAGTTTTTTAGGGGTAGAAACTGTAGCAGGCTCTTTTATCTAAAGGGCTACTAAAGTAGAAGGTATGGGAGACATCATCTAGTCCAGAGGAAGCCAAAGTTCAGGAGGTCCATGAGCTCAGATGAGAAAACAACTATGTCTTTATTTTCACTAGGCTGTAACTGAAGTGTAACATCGCAGTTATGGACATGGGCAGCCATCCACAGTGGTATGAAGTGTGACTGTGACTTTGTCACTGATAGAAGTCATGTATCTTTTCAAAGCCCATTACAGGCAATTCAGGTACTTTGATATACAATGCACACGCATCACTACTTTGAAATTACAGTTATTTATTAATAAAGAATTATATGTGACATGATCTCAAAAATCTGTTTTTTAACATCTGATAACTATATTTTAACATGAGAAGTTTTTTGTAATCTTATGTGTTTTTATTTCTGTATTTAAAACCATTACTCTGATGCAGTGGTCCTTAGACTTCACCTGAGGGGTTCATGGCACAAGCAAAGATGGAGAAACCTTGATCTGACTTAACATTTTTGACTTCCAAGTGGGGAAACTGAGGAACAATATTTTCCCAAAGCCTCATGGCTTATCCACTGAGACAGGACTGGAGCCTTTTGCTCCTGTTTCTTTTTCAGGGCTCTCCTGTTAATGCAGCACTTTTAAATCCGCATACCCCCACCTCCACAAATATTGTTTTCCAAAGGCTGGAATTTGGACCTAAGGTGTGACTCCCTGACCTATTAACTATCCTGATTCCTTCTCAAGGTGGCTTAACAAGTCTCCTTCTTCTTAATCCACTTGTCATTTTCCACCTGGCCCTCCCTGAATAGAGCAGAGTGGCTTCCCTGCTCACTCGGGCCCAGGAGACCAGTAGCAATAACTGCAACAACAATGGCACCTACTCTGAGGACCTATTCTATGTTAGACTCTCTTAGCTTTATTTATACCTCACTTCTCTGGGGGGACGGCTCCACCTGCAGATCTCCCCCTGCCACCACAGATGAGAATAAGTCTACCAAGACATGATCTGCTGGGGGAGGAAAGGCTGGCCAGTCTCTCAGAGGAGAAAGGCATTTAGCCTCTCTCTCAATGGGCTTTTATTGAGTTTAGTTTGCATAGGGATGCATATCAAAGAAAGGTGGTATGGTTTACAGATAACATTTCTGGGATCACAGGGGTCCTTTTGAGTCAGGGTCTGGTAGACAGGGTGATGCCAATCAGCTGTAAAACCTTGGGGAACAAACTTATTTTGTGCTTGGACCCTTGACGTTTAAATTGAAGACATTCTTAGCAAAGCAGGTTTCACAGGATTTTATGCATTCTTTCTTAGGCTTGATTGCCCCCCTCCAAGAGCCACCCATTCCAGCACAGAACTACATCTCGCCTTCAGCATTGTTTTAGGCTTAAGCCAGGTGGGGGAAGTAAGGAAGCCAAGAGATTAGGAGACTTTTTACAGATAGAATGAGGACTCAGGCTATGATAAAGCCAAGGGGTGAGGGTGTTTTGGTCCCTTCCCCACAATTCTCTAAGTCCTCCCTGATGGCTCCTTCATGACTGTGCCTGTCTTAAGTTGTTCCTTTCTTGAGGAATCTTACCCGTCATTGACTATCTAGCCATCCTCCAGGGTGAAGTAAAGGGGGCAGAGACTGCGCCCCTTCCAGGAGGATAAGTTTTGTCTCTTTCGTGGCTTATGGTCCCAAGGTCCCCTAGCCGTGGGGCATTTTCACCTGTCAGTGGGGTTACAGCTCCTGAAACCAGGCAGGATGGTTCCCAACACACTTCGTGCACAAAGAGGCATTATTATCCCCACTTCATAGATGAATAAAATGAGGTTCAGAAAAGTTAAGTGTTTTATTCAAAGCCACATAGCAAATTACATCAAAGATCCAGATTCTTCTGATGGGTTCAATAACCAGAAGGCTGAAACTGAGACTGGAGGTAGGGAGGTGGCCAAGGAATAGTGTCTTCCAGGTGTGAAGGACACAATGACTCAGCGCTGCTCTTCCTGAGGTGGGTGGAGCCCTTGCAACTGTGGCTAGTGATGTCTGAGCTTAGAAACCACCCTGGGTGTTACCCTGGAAGCAGCTTCACAGGGCACTGATTTCTGATGCCATCTGGGCCTGCCCAAGGAAAGCAGAGACAGTACCCTCTATGTCATCTCTGTGGCTTGCACCTGTGTGTTCCATGAGCATCTTCAGCCCCAAGGGTAAACAGTATAGCAGGGTGTGGTTTAGCTCAAGGTACAGCTGCTGTGCTGGGTCTCTATAAAGCCAATGTCTTTTTTCCCATTTATTTTTGTAATAATGAGGAAGAAAAGTATTGAGAGTGGGTAAAAATGTATTTGTTTCTTTTTTTTTTAATCTGTGGATCACTGATAGGACTTGTAGACACTTAAATAACATTTATTTAGTAACACCCATAGTGAATGTCTACATTATATTGAACTTTCAGAACTAACTAGGGATGCAACAGCAACAAAACCTTTCCAGGGAGTTTGGGGCCCTAAGGGAACACCCAGGAGGAGGCTCTTCTGAGTCCTGAGGAATTAGGGTCCTGAATAGTCAGGGAGGTTTCCCAAAGTTGTATAATTAAGATGAGAAACAATTTACCAAACACATACCTCTACTGAAACAGAAAGAAAGAGAGCAGGGAGTTGTGCACTGGATCTCTATGTCACCTTCATTCCTATTTCATTTACCTGTACAAGTCACACGGCCACATCTAACTTCAAGACAAGGAAGCTGGAGAGAAACACTGGGAAAACAAAGACACCACTAAATGTATCTGTCTATCCAACCCAGGACTCATGTGTCCAACTATCTACTGGTTATACTAAATACACTGGGATCAGACCAATGTGTTTAATTCCTCAGACCACTTTACCTCCTGTGCTGAGGGCCACCCTGCCTGGTCTCAGAAAGCTGTGACCCCCTGTGACTTAGGCTGAGTGAGAGACCTCCGGGCCAGCCACTAAGGAGACAAAACTTATTCCCCTGGCATGAACGCTACCTGTTCTGTGCCTGGCTTTAAATGCTAGATCAGTTTCCAATGACGGGTAAGACTCCTCAGAGTGGGGCGACCTAAGCCAGGAGCTGATCTTGTAAAGGCCTGTGGAATGAGACTCACGAGGCTGTGGAAATAAATAAAGGGGCTGTGAAAAGCAAGGGGTGATCATCTACCCTTGCCCCCTCTTAGCTTGAGTCTTTGTACTTAGATGTGAGAAATCCAAGTCTCCTTGCTCCCTCTGTCTCCTGCCCTTCCCAGGGTTTAGCAGACAGCCATAGGAGCGGCTCAGACCAGAGACAGTGGAACCCCGGGGTAATCAGGCCTGGGACAAAGAGTATGCAAAGACCCTGTGAGATCTGCTTGCTGGAGGATGCTCTTAATTAGAATATGAAGTCACAGGCAGGAAACAGATCTAAGCTTTAAGTCCTGTAGTCTTTTTGAATGATAAAATCCCAAAATCTCTGGCTTAGCATCCCAATAGGAAATCTGCTAGCACCTTTCAAAAGCTAACTACTTGTAATTTGCAAACTGTTTTGGTATTCAAGAATAAAACCCACTGGGACAAGGGAACGGGGCTCTCCCCACTAGAGGGTTTTCTTCCTTCCTGACTTCCCTACTGAAAACTGTTTCTGTGCATGATTATTTCTCGTGTTTCAATGAGCCATTCGCAGTGTGTTTAAGCGAGGTTTAAAAATCGCTACAGTCAGTCAGATAGCCAGGTGTTTAAGCGAGGTTTGAAAATCGTAACACTCCTGGATTGGCCCATTTCCACAAACACACCCCACAAAGCCATCTTGCATGCCTCCCTCACTCTTTTTTCAGTGTGCCATCCACCCCCAAGTCTTCTCTGTAACATACTTGAGGCATTGGCCATAGTCTAGGCTTTGCCATCTCTCTCCAGGAAGATGACCACAGCTACTTGTTCTCCAGTTTGGCTGTCAACTTTGATACTCCAGTCCACTCTAAATTCTCCATCCCAAGGTAAGAATGGGTTTGCTTGAATGCATAGTGGCCAACATTTTTTAATGCCCAATTCTGATGTCATGATCTGGCATCTGCTACTCTCTCTACCTGGAATTCAATTTCCCCCTTCCATGTATCCTTGGTCAAGTCAGCTTAAGTCATCTCTGCTCAAGACAGGTCAAGCAACACCACCTCCTCTGGGCAGTTTGCCTTGACTATCCCTACCCTACCACCTCGTGTTCATTTTCTGACCTCCTCTGGCATACTGTATATTAGTGTACAATATAAATGTAAATGACTACCATTTGTCAGATTGTGAGGCATTGTGGGAATTGAGATGAGCTTTCATGCATCTTAGTCTCTCTAGGGCCTGACACAGGCCTTGGCATGGAAGAAGTGCTTAGTAAATGATCACTGAACACAGGAGCTGTGGTGAGGTACTGCTTTCCCAAACTTGCCTACCAACAGTTCCTACAGGCTCATCTCATTCAAAGCCTTCTTCCTATGAAGATTCATTGAGCATCTACTTAGTACCCTCTGTTACCCACAGGAGAGAGGGTAAAACGTAGTCTAACACACATTTACATCCATAGGATATTTTACTTTGAGTGGGAAGTTGGGATGACTGCAGGTCACTAAGAGTCATGTGGTACCAGACATGGAAGCAACAGCTGGGGATAAAAAGTTCCCCCTTCTGTCTTCATATGATCTCATAGTCACCAAATAGAGGAACCCTACAGAAGTTCACTGTCCTATCCTCCCACATTGCAGATAAGGAAGCTGAGGCCCAGAGAGGTGAGTGAAGTGAGTCATCCAAAGTCACGCAGATAACTGCAGACATCACCTAAGCCTAGACAAGCCTACAGCCTCTCAAACAAATGCTCTTCAAGAAAAAGAAGGCATGGGTACCTCCCACTGCACACCATGCAAAGTGCAAATGCAAGCAAACCCAAAGTTAATTAAAACAATACTGTTTCCTTTTCCCTTTACTTTTCCTTTAAGAAGGAGTTGAAATTTAATTGAAACACTTCTTTCTCTCTTTCAGTCAATAATTGTTATTTAAGCACTGTTTATGCTCAAGACACTGTGCTGGGCACAGTTGTTGAGCCAAGAGAAAAAACCCACCCTTTCTTCAGATTATGAGAACAAGATATATGTGCCTGCACATTAACCAAGAATGCAAGGGAAATGCCAAATGGATAGTTCAGGCAATGAAGATAGTTTGCAAAAGTTTCACAAGAAAATGCCTCTATGAGGGACTTAATCAGAAAAACAATTCCTGGGGGAGATCCCTGGGCTCCACTCAAACCCAGCCCTGATCCACGCCCATCTGTGACCCTACTGTGCAGTGTGACTTCACTGATGAGCATATAGCTAAAAAGCACAGGATCAACAAAATGAGATGATCTTGTAATCAATTGTTTCAAACTTTTTCTTAAATCCAAACTCCTCCCCAGAGCCCTGCACAGCACCCAACTCAGTCTCAATGAATCAAGGTGTGTTCAGAATGAATGCATTCATTCTCCTTTGTGCAGATTTCCTTCTGCAGAGGTTGAATCCTTTTGGATTCAACCTTTACTCTTAGTTGTTCTGTTAGAAAGTTTTTTTGTTGAAATATAACACACTTATAGAAGTAAATTCAATGAATTTTCATAAAGTAAACACACCCATAGAACCAGCACTCTAATCAAAAACCAGAACATTCTGTGCACCTCTGAAGCCCCTTCCAGTCACCTGTTCACAAGGTTAGCACTATCACCTAGATTATGTTTGCTTGTTTTGGACTTTATATAAATAAAATGATATAGCCTTTCAGCTCTGATTTTTTTCACATTTTATTTGTATTTTAAAATTAGTATTTTCACATTTATTAGTATGAGTATTTATTGGAGATTTACAGTTTCATAAGAAACACTGATTTTCTCAAACAACAGAAAAAGGTTTTTTAAAAAAGGATATTGTCTTAGAAGAATAAAACAAGTCTCTTCAGCAAGCATTGGACCCATTTAAATTGCAGGAACCAGTGAACCAGAAGTTATTCAACATTATTTTGGTGAGATTCATTCATATTCTTTTGTCGCTGTTGTTCTTGGTTGGAGGTTAGCATTCATTCCCCTCCAAAGTATACTGAATTTCTTTTTTTATTTTTTTAATTGTTGTTTAAGTACAGTTGTCTCCATTTCCTCCCCACCATTCACCACCACCCCACCCATGCCCCCCCACTCGATCTTGCTTCCCTGTGGCTTTGTCCATGTGTTCTTTCTATGTGTCCCTTGACAACCCTTCTCCTCCCCCCCATTACCCCCTCACCCTTCTGGTTACTGTCAGTTTGTTCATTATTTCTATGTCTCTGGTTATATTTTGCTTGCTTCTTTGTTTTGTTGATTAGGTTCCACTTGCAGGTGAGATCATATGGTATTTGTCTTTCACCACCTGGCTTTTTTCACTCAGCATAATGCTCTCCAGTTGCATCCATGCTGTTGCAAAGGGTAGGAGCTCCTTCTTTCTTTCTGCTGCATAGAATTCCATTGTGTAAATGTACCACAGTTCTTTGATCCACTCATTTACAGATGGGAACTAAGGTTGCTTCCAACCCTTGGCTATTGTAAATTGTGCTGCTATGAAGGTTGGGGTGCATAGGTTCTTCTGAGTTGGTGTTCCAGGATTTGTAGTGTATAATCCCAGCAGTAGAATTGCTGGGTCAAAAGGAATTTCCATTTCTAGTTTTCTGATGAAATTCCATACTGTTTTCCACAATGGCTGCACTAGGATGCATTCTCACGAACAGTGTACTAGGGTTCCCTTTTCTTCACAACCTTGCCATCACTTGTTGTGTGTTGATTTGTTTATGATGGCCATTCTAACAGGTGTGAGGTGGTATCTCATTCTGGTTTCAATTTGCATCTTTCTGATGGCGAGTGATGCTGAGCATCCTTTCATATGTCTCTGGGCCCTCAGTATGTCCTCCTAGGAGAAGTATCTGTTCAGGTTCTTTGCCTGTTTTTTAATTGTGTTGTTTGTCTTCCTGGAGTACAGTCATGTGAGTTCTTTATATACTTTGGAGATCAAACCCTTGTCTGAAGTATCATTTGCAAATAGATTTCACCCTATGGTTGGTTCCCTTTTCATTTTGCAAATGTTTTCTTTAGACATGCAGAAGCTTTTTATTTTGAAGAAGTCCCATTTGTTTAATCCTTCCTTTATGTCCCTTGCCCTAGGGGAAATGTTGGTGAAAATGTTGCTGCGTGACTTCCGGCCAAGATGGAGTCATAGGTAGACATACTGTTCCTCCTCGCACAACCAAAGGAAGGACAACAACAAATTTAAAAACAAAAAAACAACCAGAACTGACAGAAAATCAAACTGTATGGAGGTCCAACAACCAAGGAGTTAAGGAGAAACATTCATCCAGACTGGTAAGAGGGGCAGAGACAGGCATCCAGGTGGAAAGGACTGGCAGCAAGGCAGCAGCTGGTGGACTGGACGAGGTGGCAGCTAGCAGACAGGATGCTCCCACATTCTCGTGCAGCTAAACCAGGAGAAACAACCAGGGAGTGACACAGACCTCGCAACCCAGAGTTCCAGCATGAAAATAAAGCCTCAGACCTCTGATTAAAAACACCTGTGGGGGTTCAGGCGGCAGCAGAAGAAACTCCCAGCTTCACAGAGAGTTCATTGGAGAGACCAGCAGGGTCCTAGAATGCACACAAAACAACCCACCCACCCAGAAATCAGCACCAGAAGGGCTCAATTTGATTGTGGGTAGAGGGGAAGTGAATGAAAACCAGCAGAGAGTGGAGCAAGCAGCATTGTTCCGCTCTGACCCCTCCCCCAAAGGCAGCACCACAGCACAGCAAGGAGGGTTGGCCTGCTGGGGTGAACACCTAAGGCCCCACCCCTTCACAGCTTACCAGGTGTGCCAAGACAAAGAAATATGGCCCAAATGGAAGAACAGAGTAAAGCCTCAGAAAAAGAGCTAAGCGAGGAGGAGATCGCCAACCTATCTGATGGGGAATTTAAAG
>PVIA01009165.1:0-63807 GCA_004024845.1 Tonatia bakeri | reverse complement strand
CTGTACTGATGTATATTATATGATGTTGAATAATTCATTTGTAGTGTCAACCCTATTTGGTCATAATGTAGTAGATTCAATTTTCTAGTTTTTATTAAGGATTTTTGCATTTATTTTCATTAGTGAAATGAGTTCTATTTTTTCTTCTTATGCAGCTCTTTGCTGTCGGGTTTATATTGAAGAGAAAATTGGGTAAATTTCTTTAAAACAGTGCACTAAATGAAGACGATGTGTTCCTTGAATGTGCAGTGAAACTTTCCCTAAAATCTTTTGGGAGGTAAAGGGAGGGTTCACTTTTGAATATCAATTATTTTAAAGTTTATAAGTCAATCAGATTATTTTCTTTTTTTGAGTCACTTATAGTGTCTCAAAAATTGTCCACTTTCATATTTTAATTTTTTTCATTAAATAAATCATACCTTTGTTTTATAATTCTCAGTCTCTCGTAGCTATTGTTTGTCCTCTTTTTATTCCTGATGTTACTTATTTTCACCTTTGCTCTATTGTCATTGATAAGTTTCACTTGCAACTAGCCTATAAGAATTATTTATTTTCAAAAATCATTTTTGTTTCATTGTCATTTCTCATTTTATGTTGTTTTTAGTAATTTCTGCAGTTTTATTATATCCCTATTTTGACTTACATTGAATTTTGCTCTTCCATTTTTTTTCTGACTTACTGAGTATAATGTTTGCTTCAGATTTTCTGATGATTTTTTGACCCTGAGTCTACAAAGAACGTATTTCTTACTGCATTCCAGATATTTTCCATGTAGTGCTTCTTTTGTTGTTTAGTTCTAAATATTTTGTTTTATGTTGATTTAGAGATAAAATAACAAGCAGTTTGTCAGAAAAAATAAATTTGAAACACCATGTTTTTCCCTCCCTCATCCAAAGTGGGAAATTTTTCCCATTAAATAATGAGATTTCTTTGATTCTTATGAATATACTATGAGTGACTTCTATTTCTGCACAGACTTATTTAAATCATGGTTCTCATTGCCATGACAACCAAAACTACACAATTTAGCAAAATAGCTGAGACAAAACCTGCTTTCTAAATAATCCTCCTTCTGCTTCATTTCCTTACCAAAACACCCATATGTATGATGATTTCCTAAAGAGCTAAGAGTCTTTTTTCTGTAATCATATATTTGTTTTTCATTATTTTGTAAAATTCATTTTTTCAAATGGAAGGATTCAGAGTAATAGACAATATTAGAGATTTACCAAATCATTCTGTATATTATAATACTCAATAATAATTTTAAATTACCACAAGTTCAATACAAAATAATGCTGAAAAATTTACTACCCTTATTATAAAAATTACCATATAATGTGGACACAATAATGGTTAATTTTAAATATTGATTATGATAATGTGATAAATTGTTTCAAGAATAGTGTAGCTTATTGAACCAATAAAGATATATATATATATATATATGCTTTTTTATTAAGTACATATTTTCAGGAAATGAAAGAGAAAGGAGATTTTGTCCTATCTGTGAGAATATGGCATTTTTAGCATCAAACGGTAGTTGTTTTTCCTTTTTGATAATGACAATTACATGACTTGCAAATATTTGTGGACCAAATAAATTCAAGAAAATGTGTAAGAAATTCAGACTTATAAGTCTAATAAAAAACTTCTAGCATTCCACTTTTCTAGTTCTTTTTTGAGCCGAGAGTGCAGAGGCTAAGCCCGTACATTTTATACAAAGCAAGTAATTCATTGCATTGCTAGCCATGCCTGCTTTCTTGTTTCATTTCTAACCAGGGAAATGCATTTGGCCTCTTTTCAACCCCCTGATAACCCATCCTGCTCAATAGAGTTAACCAAATCTGTATTTATTATGCTCCTCTGTGCCTGTCATTTGAGCACAGTGGCGGTTCTGCCAGAATAAATAATGCCGCAGTGCCGTTCAGAAATGAGAGCAGAATGCCCCATTCTGGCTCTTGGTGACCCTGCTGCTCCATGCAGAAAACACCAGGAAGGAAGTGTCAGGATCACAATTTAAATACTGTTTGCCTTTTTCTAAAATAATTTTCTAAATGAGGAGGATATACTTTTAAGCTAAAAGACATTTTTAGTTTTTGTCACCTCTATGCTTTTAACTTTTCTCTCTTTACATACTGTCTTATTGGAAGTACATTTCCAAGCCTGGCTTCTTAATGTGTGAGACATGATAGGTGGTGGGGTGCAATTATTGTGGTTATCATTTATTGCATATTACCTAGAAGAGAGTTATTTTTGATCAGGGGATTATCACAATTAATATTGATATTAGCCATGCTGTAGGTATTATGGTCTCCCTTGTTCAGATAAAGACTGGATTTCAGAGAGGCTGAGTGAGTGACTCAAGTCACACAGCTACGAAGTGATGAACTTGACATGTAAACCTCAGTATGTCGTACTTACCACCTGAGTTTTTCCCAAAAACCCTCCGACAATGAAGGTTTTCAGAGAGTGATATACAAATCATGGTTGAAAACTAAATTAAAAAATTAACCTTTTGAACTATAGATGATTACTTCATTTTCAATGAAATTATTATTTAACGTTTAAAATATCTATGTATGGACATGGGCCAGAAGGCAAGACTGTTCTCTCTGATAACTGGGTCTCTAGCATCTTGCAGGATGTTCAGCAAAACTAGTTGTTCAGTGTGTATGCATTGAGAAGGTGAATGAGCTAAGAAATGATTAGTTAAAACACATTCTCAAGAGAAGAGGCTTTGGTATATTGCAAAATCGTTCACATTTATTTATTCTTCTCTGGATCCAGGCCCTGTATAATATAACTTTGACACTTCTCTTATCAAGGGTTAAATCTAATTTCTCTCCATTTGAACTGCCCTTGTGACTTATTCTAGCCCAGAGAATACAGCAAACACGATGTTGTGCCAATTCCAAACCCTTGCACTAATCTGTCTTCTCAGATGCCTGTCATTGCCATGTGTGTAAGCCCAGGCTTGCCTGAAGAAGATGAGACACACTCTGTTTGTCAGCCAATAGCCAGCCAGTCAATCCAAGCATTTGGGTGAGGTCATCCTAGACCTGCCACCCCCAGCCAGGCCACCCAAGCTGACAAAAGGACTTGCAAACCATAATAAATACTTACTGTTTCAGCTACTGAGTTTTGGGGTGGTTGGTTATCCAGCAATATCTATGTGCTACAAGTCACTACCTATTTAATTTAATTTTCATAGCTCCTACTTCAAACCCTAAATTGTGAGTATACACATTTGAAGATAGAAGAGAGCTCTCCACTTACACGTGATTTGAGGGATGCTGAGGTGATGCTCCCTGCTCACTGTTTTCAAATATACACTGCCGTCATCTTCTGGGAGTAAACTCCCAAGCTTTGGGGTAATGAAGTACAGTGGTAAGGTTTCACTATACTTTTTAACTGATGGGTTGAAATAATAATGAAGAACTATCTGTAGGCTTGTATTTCAACTTGCAAAACAGTTATTTTGAGTCACTTCTCATTGCCAGAAGTTGACCCTACTGCCTATAATGTTCTTACTGCACTAGACTAACATCAAGAAAAGGCAAATTAAGATTAATCAGCCCAGGCAAGTTTTTACTACCAGGAAGAGATATTTGTTTTAGGAATTCTTCTAAATGTCCACTGAGTTGAATCACCCATTCTTAAGATTCAGTCCACAGCTTCACAATGTTTTTATCACAGTTTATCACAGAAATGCTTTCTTTGGATGAACTCTTACTTGGACCTCTCTGACTCATATTGTGCTAGAGTGTGTCAAATTCAATGTAACCTGAAGTCTTAGAACTTGTAGTACCACTATTAATAGGTGAATTTTAAAGGTGTCAGATAAAATCACACCTGTAAATCCTCATAATCATGACCTGGGATAGCTCACTGCTTCCATTGGCTCTGTGCTAACAAGGACAAGTTGCAGTGAAATGCTAGACTCCACTGGAAGTCTAGACTTCTGCCTGTGATGCAATACTACCCATAATTATTTGCCATGACCGGCTTTCTTTGCAGAGTAGTGTCTGCCTGCTAGCACTTGTTTACCCATTCACATGGGGCATTCACACATGGAACTTGCTTTCCATGATTGGTAATGACACCTCTTCTTTGGATATCACAGAAAACTGTACATTTAGTGCTTTGATGGTATCCTAAGAACTACTCCCACCCAACCTATCTTATTTACCCACCTTGATAGGGATCCTGGCTTTACTCTGCCTTCCACACCAGACCCATCAGACCCACACCTTTTGAGTTTCCGTACATTTTGTCCTGAGCATTCCCTGATTGACCTTGGCCATACACCCTGACTCACCTTCTCCCCTGTATACCTCAGGCTACTTGTCGAAGAACAAAACATGATCTACACATACACCTTCAGAGTTCTCTGTCCTTTAAATCCTAGCCTCTATTCAATGTGTGTGAATCCTCTCAGAGCACGGATCTCTCCAACACACTGGACCAACCTGATCCAAGTCCTGAGTCCTGCTGCTGTGCTTTATATTGTAGTCATGTACCACTGACATAGACCAAAAGGAGAGGTGAGGTATCTTCTGGACATAAGTCTGAACTAACCATTTCCTTGAAAAGATATAAGCTACAGAAATCCCACACTTTCATGTAGGTTTTTATTTTTATAGTTGATTTACTAAAGATAGTCCAAATGCAATGATACAGGATCCTAACTTAGAGGTGTATAGCTATAACACTACTTGTCACTGTATGGCATATAGAGTAATACAGTTGGTCACTGACGTCGCAACAGCAAGAATAAACCACAAATAACCCGCAGCTCTATTGATTCCATGTTGTCATTGTTGTTTTGTCTTGCTTTTTCAAAAAGCTCTCAGGCATGGTGTGTGCTCTGAAGGAAATCCATCACCGTTCCTTATACTAACAGACCCCAAAAATGAGGAACCTCCTTTAGTTTCTCTTCAGCTCAGTTGTCCGAATAATTGGTTGAACACAGGACTTACTTCTCTTTATTTTTGTTGGAGGGACTAAAGTCATTGGTCTAAAGGTGTTCCCAAGAAATGCAGTTCTGCTTTCAAAGAGCAGTAAGAAGTTGCCAAAAGAGTCAGCAGACATAGGAGGAGGATAGTTATAAATCTCCAACATGAATGAAAATGGTAATGGGATAAATACTGCTGTAATTATATTCAACTGCTTGAGTGGATGGAAAGAATGTATTCCTATCTATTTCTTGACCTCTGGGCCAGTGTAACAGCTTGTTTGTAATTGTCTTGCCCACTGATGTCTTTATAGTAATAAATGGGAGTTTAGGCAAGGTCAGCTGTAAGAAGGGTCAATCTATAATATCATGTTAGATTCAGTAGTACCAAAGTGAACATCCAGCTGAGTGCTTTGTATTTAACAAATATTTAACTATTCATCTCTCTATCCCTACACATAGTCCTGATCCTAGTGAGCCTGCACTTCCTTTATTCTTTTATTGAGGCATAACATAGCTGAAGTGCACATATTCTGTACACACTTCAGTGGATTTTACATATGCAGTGTGACCATGTAACCTCCACACAGACGGAGACGTAGAATCTGTCCAGTACACCAGCAGGCTTCATGCACTGTTTTTATCTGGCTTCCTTAGTTCTATGTTGTGTGTATGAAATGCATCTACAATGTTGAGTGCTGTAGTACTTCATTCTTATTCTACTCCCTTTGTAAACACAGGTATGGACATACCACTAGTTATTCTACTGTTGATAGACACTTGGGTTGTCTCCAGGTTTTGAATGTATAAATAAAGCAGCCACGAGCATTCTTGTGCATGCCTTTTAGTGGCCACATGCACTCATTATTTTGGGTCCATGCCCAGGGATTTCTGGGTCATTCAGTAGGCATGTGCTTTAGCTTTCATAGATGAATTCTAACCATGTTCCAAATTTCAAATTTCAGCTATCACCAGCAATGTATGAAGGTTCCTGTCACTCCACATTCCATACATACCGTTTGTATCTGGCTCTTTTCATTGTGCTCACTGTACACATTTCTATCTATTCTTCATAACCACCATTTTTTATAATTGCAAAACACTTGGTGGAACAGTTATGTCGTAATCTACTTAAGTGGCTGCCTTTCTGAAATAGCAGGGTTGTTTTAAACTAGGAGTGTAAGAGTTCATATAAACTAAATATTATTTATGGTTTTAAAAAAGTAAATTGTATAGCAGCTTGACCCCTATTTCTAAAAATGCTTTTTGGTAACAAAAATATGTATATAACATATATATCACTGTTACAAATGCAGTATACTAAATAAGAACATGTGTTTATTAAAAGTATGAATGCTTTTCAGCTGTGACTTGTAGCTTTCACTGATCTGTTATTCTTTGTACTCCTCTTAATCCTGGGGAGAGTTCCCCACCTGGATTCTTTGTTGTAGGTCCGAATTAGATTTGTTTACAGGACCAGCAACTGGAAGTGGATCTATGCAGTTCTTCACAGGGCTTACCATCACAGGGGCTAGTGTTAGACAGCCTGAGTTCAAATCCTGGCTCTCTTTACTGGTGCCCTTGGACAACTTAAAACTGCACTGTTCCCATCTCAGTGTTCTTCTCTATAAAATGGGGGTAATACTTCACTTATCTACTAGGGGCATTATTAAGGCTAAATGAGGTAAGGTATTTTCAGTGCTCATAACAGTGCTTGGTACACATGTTAGCTCTAGTGTTCATCCCTATCCCTGGATTTTCTTATATATCCAGGCTACTTAACTGCAGTTTTCACCTTAAGAGCTCTCCGAATAACTTTGCTTCCTAACCTCCTTTGCCAGTGGGGAAGAAGTACAAGGAAGGACTGTATTTAGCAATGATGTTGGTTTGCACAGCTCCACATAGGATAGGAGAAGGCAGACAGTTGCTTTGGTAAACACACTCCCACCATCACCCAGCTTCTAGCTTAACTTGTTCGCAAGTGCAAAATCTTTCTTAATTTCTGACATGTTTTCAGAAAATGGTAAATCTCAGGTACTTGCTTTGGTCAAAGATTAAAAGGGAGGAACTCCTGAAAGGATACAACCCTGGAGTCACAGCTCTCCACCACATGTTCTTCCCACAGATGAGAGAAAACCCTGGGAGGTGAGCTGTGGGATGGGCATAATGAGCCTCTACCTTGAATGTACCATTGCCAGTTAAAAACAAATCTTACTACTTAAATTCTTCAGTGTATGGGTAGCCAAGTTAGTGAATGCCATAGTGTAGCTCAACAACCCCAGGGACTTTGCACCACTAACCTCTGTGTAAGCTCTCTGATCCCAAGGGTAGTATGTCTGAACAGCCAGATTGCTCAAGGCTGGAATGCTTTTATATTTCCTTCTGACTCCATTGGGGGTCCTACAGGTCAATGATCAGCTGAAGAGGCTGACTCAACTCAAGATCTATCTAAGGGTTTATGCCAAGTAGGATTTAGCTATTTCCTAAAATTTCCTTGCCTAGGGATTATTGAGGACAAATTCTGACTTGCACATGCCACCAGACTTCTCTGCCCAAATAAAATTAGTTCATCCATGTTCTAAGGTAGACATTCTTTTCACTTCAGATCTTACCCCTTCCTATATTCACACATGGAAAACAAAATTAAAACCACAAAGATGCCTTGACACTTAGTATTTTTCTCTAATATAGAAGGTATTGTATTTTATTAACAAGCTATTGCAAGTTAGACAGTTTTGTTAACCATCAGGAATGCCCTCAGGAGAATTCTAAGGAAGAATTTGAACTAAAACAGACCATCTCATTAATATGTTAATTTTGCCTATAGGATTGAATCCTGGTTGATCAGATGACCTCTGTCTGTTCCTCTTTGCTAGAAATGGGATGTTGAGTTAAATGCCTGTGTAATATGAGGCAAGATATCAATAGAGAAATGGCAGTAATGCTGACTGCTACATAGTATGGGCACTTTGCTGGCTGCAAATTCTTGTAACCCTCCTGCCAAGGTTGCTATTGCAAAAACAGACACATATTTCATTCAATCATAAATGATGAAATAGATTTTTGAAAGAAAATGAACACATTATGTCTGTCAGTAGTTGCAAAAGTAATCCTTAAAATGCATTAAACCTGCATTTAATTTTCCCCCTGAAAATGATTTCCTTCTATACCATCTTTTTTAATAGCATTTTAATTTTGTAACTAAATATAGTTTGGAATGCAGTATCTATGAAATCTTAAAAATCATTTAAAAGGAACGCTGTTTAAACCAAATTTATACTACTCTAAATTACTAACTTACTTTCCCCACTCTGAACCAGAATCTTTTAACATACTTTTGTCACTCACATACCTGCATAGCCTCAGCATCCTTCCTCTGCTTGTCAACACAAAGTCCCCATCTTTATGAAAAGGGGAAGGACATACGCAGTGACATCGTGTCATTCGTAGCTCTTGCCCTTTTTCCCATCTCCTATCAGTATTATATGCTGTAACTACAGAGCCACTGCTGCCAAGGGCAGCTTGGAGCCGGTCAGGTAAGTCACAGATGAGATCTTGATAGCAGTGTGCTGGAAGCATCCATGCTGGCAACCAGCGAGAGGCCCTCAGGAAGTGCCCCTGCTCTCTCTACTGGCTCCTAGGGGCCCTGCTGCACCTCTCATCTCTGCACAAGTGGAAACCTGCTGGGCTACACTTTTGTCTCTCCATCCTGAAGGGTGCTGTTGTCCCTTCCTCCACCAGTTCAGATAATACCTAATATGTATTTAATCATCTATTTTTTAAATAAAAGTTAACAATAAAGAATATTATAATACCCAGTATAGAGCATTTAAAAAATTAAGAAATCACCTTTAGGTCTGCTGTTTAAAGACATCTAATGTTAACTTTTTTCTGTTTCATTGATTTATTTTTAACATTGTTGAAATTATACTATAAGTTACTATAGATACACAAAAGGTATAAATTTTTTTCCTGCTTTAGTTTTTAACTTATTGTTATTCAAGAACATTTACTATGCATTCACAGTGTCTTTAACATATCAGTTGAATACTTACTGGTTATAAAAATAATATTGACTCACTATAGAAACCTTAAAAAATTGAGAATAATAAAAAGAAGTAAACAAAACTATATTTCCTCTTCTCAGGTTGACTGTACTTTTCTAGATGTGTTGGATGTATAAATGAGGTTATTCTGTATACAGAATTTATATACTGCATTCTATTAATTTGAGAGTTTTACTATATTCATCATAGGATGCTTGCCATTTAATTAATTATATCTTTAGTGTAGGGTATTTATTATTCCTTTTGGCTCAGCTGCCATAATTAAGATAACAGTGAACATTCGTGTTCATATTCTTTAATTGCATTTCTGGTAATTGTGTTGGTATAGGCTGCTCTATATGAAAGTACTGGTTCAAATGAAATGAACATTTCACAGCTTTATACCACATAACTAAATTGTTATTTAATAAGACTCTACCAGTTCAAACTTCTAACAAAAGTATATGGGACTTTCTCATCCTAAGTTTTAAAATATTATTTCTTTTTGAAATTTTAATGAAATTAAATGAAATGATGATGAAATAATGAAATTAGTATACTTATTAGCTATTTATATTTCTTCTATTAATCATTTTCTTCATTTCTATACCAACTATTTTTTAAAACCAACTTCCAGTGCTCGGGAATATACTGTGTAGTAGCTATTACCTTAGATCTTTATTTACAGCACTTCTAATTGTAACAACAATCTAGGTGTATGCTATGACTGTATCTTAGTTTCGTAGATGACAAAACTGCAGCTCACATATTTTAAGTAACTTGCCCAAAGTTATCTAACTAAGAAGTGTTTTAACTAGGATTCTTACCTAAAACAAAACAACTCCAAAGCCTGACCAGTTTCATCACTAAGCTTCTACAAGAGAAACAATGCAGCTTATAATGTAGAAAATACACACACACACACACACACACACACCCCACATCATCCAAAACCTGAGCATTGTTACCACTGAGTGAACATCACTCTCAATGTATCTGTGCACATTACAAAGAGAGTTGGATGAACAGAGCATGGATGTCTGGGAGATAATGTATGGCTGGGCACACGTGTCAATAGATTGGGGAAATTCATGAAAATGAATGAGACTATGCACTTTAAAATAATACTTCTAATAGAATTTAATTTTGTTTATATATTATCCTACAAAAATTTTAGTATATGTCTATTATACTTTTAAACATTTTCTTTTTTTCCAGACCTGAAAAAAAATCTCATTTGATTTTTTGTTCTAATATTTAATTATTGAATACATATACAGTTTATTTGGGCACATAGGGTGGGGTGAGGTATAAAGCTAACTTTTTGTTTTTGTTCTAAAAGACTAAATCCACTACCTGGAGACATCCATTAAATGATTCTTCTGTCCCCTCACTGCTTTATGTTCTTCATCATGTGAAGTTTATACTAAAAGCTTTTAAAATGTTCTGCCTTCTGCTTCTGAAGCTTATTTGTACCAACCACAATAAATAATCTTAGAGACAGGATACCATAGAATCAATTCTCTACCTTTCTTTCAAGAAAAAAATGGTCACTCAAGTAATATATTAAAGCCGCTAAAGATCATAATTATGGAGTGATTGTGAAAATAAAATACAGTTACAAAAAGAGTCAGTTGATGTGGTTCTATAGTTTGGACAAACCAAGTGGAGAGGAACAACAGCAAAACTATCTATTTGAGCAAGAGTAGTGGTATTGAAACAATAAGCACCGCAATAATGAGGGGATCCCACACCCATTGGCAGAACGTAAGGACAACAGTTGTCCTCGTCATGCTCTGGACCAGCGACATGGAAGGGGATGGGTGTGTAGCCTCCTGGTCACCAGCATCCACAGTCAACATCAGGGGCCTTCTTTGCAAGAAGCAACCTCACACACATTCCTGCATGCTGCCACCACTCTCCTCACAGAAGCCAGGCTGCCAGGGCTGCTGTCAGCAGTCAGGTGTTCTTTCTTCCCTCACTCACTGTGAGGGTTCCGACATCAGGGGCTTGAACCACCCAAGACTGTAGCAAATTCCTAGTGCTAGTTTGCATTGGGGAAACAAAAGTATTACAATGTACTTAGATTGCTTTCTTTCTTTTTTAAAATTTCATTTTATTTTTTCTTGTTGTAGTTCAAGTACAGTTGTCTTCGTCCCCCCCACCACTCCCCTCCACCCCAGCCATCCCCACTTCCCACCCTTGATCCCTACCTCTCTTTGATTTTATCCATGTGTCCTATATAGATGTTCCTGAAAACACTTTCTTTCAATTTTACAACCAAGTTGCATGTTCTCTATTCTTCTTTATTCATAAGAATTCCTTTAGGAAGATCATGAGATAATTTTTGAAGTGGCTGAATTTGATCAGAATATGCACATGGCTTAATTTGTCACTTACCTCACGATGTGCTTCGGTGTGATGAGGGAATTGTTTGATTTCTGCTTGTGTGGCCTAATGAGGTACAAGTATTACCTGGTGAGAGCCATTTAACAGGTGGGCACAAATTCCTTTAGAGAAAGCAAGGCTAGTCAAAGGAGAAAGGCAAAGGACTCCTTCAGAAAGCAAATATTAAACTACCCAGGAATTGTTACATTTTAAACTTAGAAATCACTCTATTAACATTCTCTGTTTGGATCAAAACATTAAAAGAAACTTTTCCCCTAAATTTCAGAGGTTTTCATGAAACTGTAGGATAATTATTTGCATGCTGATACTTCAAGTTAACTAGTATGGTAAGTGGCCAGATATCTCTGACCTGAAGGAGCAAGGAGCAGGAGGCCATGTGAGCGCTTGAAGTACGCCCAGTCACTGTTCAATTGTTTCATTTCAGCACGCAGACATTGGATATTGGAATACTGGACATCTTTGGTTTTGAAGAATTTCAAAAGAACGAATTTGAACAAGTAAGTAGGATTTTTTTTGAAAATTTATAAACTGTAATTTTTTCACCACTAATCAGCTATTTTTAATTCAGTAGAGACTACTTGTATAATTACTTTCAAGTGCAGAATTAAAAGGAGTACTTTGCCATCCTGTTTTGAAATTAATAACTGCTTTGTTGACATATTCATCATTTTTGTGTGGTCTTGTAAACAACAGGCATAATCTTTTTACTTTTTTTAAATGGAAGTACTTGTTCCAAAACACAATGCTAGATGAAGAGCTGAGTTGTGCTTCTGCCATTTCAAGTAGGTCAGACAGACAGCCGGAGGACATCTGTATTTGAAATCAGGGCAAAGATCTTCAGAAATCTTGTCCAAAAATCAGAATGGAAATACTTTCTTATGCTAAATGCTGTTATTTATAGATTCATCTTTATGTGACATGCATACATTTGACTATGGGAAATGCATAAAAATACATTAAAGAGGCATTGATTATTTTGAATCCATTTACAATTTAGGGCAACTTGAAAGACACTAAATTCTGAATGTGTCTTAATAGTACCAGATGAGCAGCTTAATCAAATTAAGCATACCTAAAAATTAAGTGTGAAAGGAAAGAGTAGAAATAGAATGTGCCTTACCAGGCAGAGAAGGAAAAGCAAAGATGTAAGAAGTTATAGGTGGAAAGATAGAAAACCAAAGTGTACAATAAGAATTACAGTTCTACTCTGTTTAGGGAGAAATGCTAACATGCTGGTAGGAAACACTGGATAAGGAATTAAACAAAATGAATTTGAGTCCCAGTTCTGTGACTTTTACTAGCAGAGCTGTCTTGGCCAAGATGAAGGGTCTATAATGAGCTTTGGTTTCCTAGTCTGTAAAATCAAGATTACAATAGATTTACACAGTTGTGAGATTAAACAAAGTTACTGTTACAGAAATTCTGGTGTTTTCTAACTCACTATACCTGTTCAAGAAATAGTGGGTAGCTACTATTCCTGTTGTAAATGGAAATACTTGAAAAACTTTTTAAATTCAGTTATTTTTTCTTCTGAAAGGGTGGCTACATTTTAAAAAGTTGTTCAGCTGTTCCCATTTACAAGAGGAACAGTTGCCATACACCATGTCAATACCATACAATCTTAGTTATATGTGGAATCTAATAAACTAACTGATGAACAAAATAGGAAAAGATACGTGGACACAGGGAATAGACTAGCAACTGTCAGAGGGAAGAAGGGTTAGGGCATTGTAATAAAGAAGGTGAAGGGATTCAGCCAAAAAAATGTGTGTGTATATATATACATTTTATATAAATACAAAGACATAGACAACTGTGTGGTGATAGCCAGAGGGAAAAAGGAGTGGGTGGAGGTGGAGGTGGGCAAAGCGGGGAGGATGAGCACAGAGAGAGACTGTTTGGGGCAGTGGGTGCAGGATGCAGTGTGTAGATGATATTTTGCTGAGTCGTACACTTGAAATCTGTGTGCTATTGAGAACAAATTTCACCCAATAAATTCAATTTAAAAATTTGTTAAAATAATTTAAAGGTGATACAGCATCCTGTAAGTACATCCTAAATCATGCTAATCCTGGCAAATTTTGATAAAGCATGGTTTTTAGAAAACATTGCAAGAAATCTAGTATGAAATGAGACCAAGAAGACCATAGATATTTTTCTCTTTTCATACTTTGTATACATGGATTAATAAGGGAGAACCTCATGGTTTTACTTATTACTGCTTACTAGAAGAAAAATAGTGCTGAACATAAGAAAGAGGGAAGTTAAGAGTGACCAGTGGTATGCACAAGACGTGCTGGTCTGCAGGCTGCCGCTTGCGATGTATTTCTCAGTGTAGATGTCAGATTGATATCTGACAGCTATATCGATTCCTTACACTTTTATCTTGGAAAACGTGTGCACTCTTCTGTCTACAGTGAGACTCATGGATTCTCCATAACCTGCTAAATAACATGCAGAAACCACAAGTGGAATGATGTCAAGGGCTCTATAGGGGCTGTGCTTCCAAGCCCCTGCTTCACACCCCAACACAATTATCTCTCACGTGTGTGCTGACAGCTGATATGTACAAAACATGTTATTTTTCATTAAGCCTTTTTTTACTACAGTTATGTATAGCCCTTATTATTCTTTCTGCTAAATATTCTAATGATATATTTTAGTATATATACACAATCTGAGACTTTTATATAATAATGAATGGGTTTTGTTTATTAAATACTAGGAAATAATACCTATTAAAAATAAAAATCTGGTTTCAGACATTTATAGGTAAAATCTCAAGACCAATTATTAGACATATTATGAAAAAATAATATTTTTTAAAACTATATACCTTTTTCTTAGCAGTTTTGCTTGGCTATTGTGCACAATAGTAACTAGAAGACATTTAGAAGAATAAAATTATTTTTTTTTGTGATGAACCCAAAACTCATTCATTTCACAGTGAACTTAGAAAATTCCTAAATTTGCATGGGAACTTTTTAAAGGCCATTGATTTAAATGATACATTCTAGATTCTTGAGTTGCTGATAGAAGGTGAACTTCCTCACTTTTTGTTCCACCGGAAACTTTCAAAGAAATATTTAACAAACCAATATGCTATTCAGACTCAAACCCAGAAGAATATTATTGTCTTTGTAAGTATTTATTTTATTTAGTTTTGAGCTTTTTGGCCCATATCTATTAGCTTTTCACAAAAATGTCAACCTCTACAGGGTTGAAGTTGTATTTAGTGTGGCATTTTGTATATAACAGAAGCTTAACAAATGTGTTTTTTGTTGAAATTTTAAGAATAAACTCATAAGAAAAAAATCTTCACAGTGTATTTCCTAATGGTTCTACTTGTTGATGAATGAAAGTATGTAGTTCTTGACTACATACATTCCATTGGAAACAATGTTCCTCCATTGGAAACTTGACAGTTAGAAAAGGGACCTACTGGAGGAAATATTAAGAGGCATACAACATCAGCATCTCAAACCTTGGTATCTGCAGGTAGCTCTAAAAGATTATATGGATGGTGTTATCCCTTAAATAAGAATTTGTTTCAGTTCATAGAAAATGCTAATCCATTTTCTCTGACTTTTAATTAGTAATTTCTTTTTCAAGCTATTTCATATATTATAACAAATACCATATTTAGGGTAAAATATTATATGTATATATATGTGTGTACACGTGCACACACACACACACACACACAGCAACTATAGTTTGATGAGTCAGTGGAGAGGGGCATTCTAAAATTTGAGTCCCAAAGTATATATTGCGAGGCTCTGAATCTACAACCCTGATTAACTAAATAATTACATTATTATCAGCTCTCTCTCTGTTAGATAGCACCTAAACTTTATAAACCCTTTTATGATGTGAAATTGATCTCTAGCACTGTAAAAATATCTCCTAAGTCATTGAAAGGAAAACCTCTCTAGCTGACTCTTCAGCATTACGCAGTCAGTGAATTCCCAGTTTATATGCTTAGTACATAAGAAGATGACAAACTACACACAGGTGACTTCTTACACATCACAGTGCCAATGATGTTAGAAAAGAGAAACCAATTCAAGGCAAAAAGTAGAAAGAGCTAAAAATATTTGTACTTCTAGAGATGATCATATATTAGAAAACTGAAAAGAATGAATGAAAGCATTACTACAATGAGAGAACTTGATAAAGTAGCAAGTTGTTAAATCAGCATGCAAAACCCTTATATACATTTTAAAATACCTTTTTGGAAGGCAGGATGGAAATGAAGACAATATTGTCAAAAATAAGTAAATAGCTTAAGTGAGGTAATCTATAAAATGCTCCCGTAAGTCATATAATTATACTTAAACAAATGGAAAGACACACTGCACTGTTAGAGAGAAAGGCTTAATATTATAAAGATGCTGCTTCTCTCTAAGTTAATTTATAAATAGAACTTGATGCAGACCCACTGCAAATAAATGAAGAAAGGATGACAGAATCAGAGCAACTCAATTTTGCAGCACCTAAGAAGTAATGAATCCAGGCAATGAATATCAATCATTGCTAACATTATCAAAAGAGTGACAACATGCACAAGATGTGTATCGTGTGTTCTTGCCAAGAAAGAAAGAGAGGGAGGGAAGGAAAGAAGGAGGGACGGAGGAAGGGAAGGAAAAAACCTGAATATAATGAAATTGTGTGCCCTAACTACTAATTAACAGGAACAGAGGTCAGAGGAATGTGTTAAAATAAACCAGGGGTGCACTCTGCAAAATCCAGAATGTGGAAAACTGCAGGGCAAATGACCTGATTTCTTCAACATATAAAATGCAAGGGTAAAAATGTCAAAACAGGAGGGTGACCTGTATATTTAAAGAGATATAAGGGATACCTAAGTGTAGTAAAATATTTGGACATTATGTGGATCCTATTTTTTTAAGTATAAAAAATTATGAGTTAATGAATGTAATGTGAAATCTAGATATTTGGGAAATTAATAAATTTTTGCTGATAGAAATTGTATGTGGTAAATGCCATATGGGTATATTTTTAAGTTCTTATATATTAGAGAATTATATCAAAATATTTGCTAGTTAAATGATATAATGTCTGAGAATTACTTCATATGAGGCTAGTTTTGAGGGTAACAGGGAAATAGATAAAGCAAAACTGGCATGAGCTGGTAGTAGGTACAGATTCATCATGTTATTCTCTGCACTGTTGAATATGTTTACAATTCTCCATAATATATTATTGTAATAAATGACTTTCCCCAAACAAGGGTGGAGAAAAGAAAGGCTCTACAGTAATAGGAAATCAAAGAAGGCAAAATAAACTATAGAATCTGAAAACTGAAACATATCAAAAGAAATACTGTCTCTCATCAACACCCCACACCTGCCATTTTATAGATAATGAGCCAAAATTGGGAATAATTGATTTGTTGGGGGAAGAACATATAGTAGCCTCATAAGCCACAAGGAATTCCAGAAAGGGAGTTGGAGATTCACAGCACACTTGGCACAGTAAAGGCCCTGAAAAGTCCTGCAGAGAAGCTCATTAGTTTAGCTCAGTGTTTCCCCAATAGGCTTCTGTTTTGTTCTTTTTAGACAATAGTAATTGACAACTTATACAATTGGTGTTTTACCGAAAATATTGAATATCTGAAAACCAACATCATCCTTTTCTCTCATTTATATAAAGGTATGGCATATATATGTGTGTGTGTGTGTGTGTGTGTGTGTGTGTGTGTGTATAATATATTAATTGATGAGCAAATCAGTTAATGGATTGTGCATGCTCTTTTCTATCCTCTAGTTCAGTGCATTCAACCATGTGGACATATCAGAGTCACCTGGAAAGCTTTTAAAATATATCAGTGCCTGGGCCCCACTCTGATTTAATTGGTTTGGGGTCAGGCCTGGACATCAGCCTTTGTAAAAGAGCCCCCAGCTAATTCCAGGGTGCAGTGGGATTGCAAATCACTGTCTAACGCTTGGGGCTCTGCCTTTAACTGGAGTCAGCTTTAATTAATTTCCTGCTGTAATTCCGTGAAGTATATGCCATGCTCCATTATATTTTTGCTTCAGATATATTTCACTGAGTAATAAAGGGAGAACAGTTGGTGAAAATTTACTCAAGAAATTAAGTTTGTCATTAATACAAATGATAGGCCATCTGGATAAGCAATAATGTTCTGTTACTAAAACGTGTTTTCAAAGGGTATGTAATTTTTATTATTAAACTGGTTAGCAACAGCACTTTATGTACAAAGTGCATGCTAATTAAACAGTATTTAATAATTGTTCATTATCATCTATGAAACCTCACCTTTCACCTACATTCAAGTCTACTCTGAGTAATATCTAGAAATGTAATGAAACCCAAACACAATTCTGATGGATAGATTTGAAAAGTAAAAACGATTATTGTTTTTGCCCATGATATTCTCAATTATTGATGGAGATTTATGTTTCTAGATACATAAACTAATTTGCCTATAAAAAAATCATTCACTGTGTCTTTCTCTGATGGTGTTTAACACACAACCACATATGCAAACACAACACAATTCAGTGAAAATAAATAAAAATTAAGCAGGTTCTTGCTATGATTTTGGCTACCATTTGGATGGTGAGATACATTTTTCCAATTTTCAACTTGGTATCTGACATAGGATGATATGTTTGTATTAGTCCCCTAACTACATTTACTGTGAGTTTTAAAGTTCATGTTACAGTACTTTTTTTATATTTTTACTTTGGTTCAAACAGTGAGTGCTTTCAACAGTTTAGAATAGGGAAAGGTGAACTGTTTTGGTAAAAGAAAATTAATGTACACATTACTCGAAAGTGAGTTTGAAAAACATTCTACTCCAAATTGCATGTGCTCCCAGAGATTCCCTTTACCACCCAGCGTTTCTCTCCTCTGTCAGGAATACAAATACACATTCCCTTTCAGAAAGCACCACCGTAACTGAAGATACAAAACAAAAACTGCTCCACAGCCTACTCAGTTTTACACAGCAAGCTGGAATTTTCCCTGTGGGATTTTAATAAATCACTTTTTTCTCCTCCAGAACAAAGAGAGCATGCTGTACAATAAAATGTTTAGATATATTATAAGGGTCACCCCATTTCACAACATACAATCCAATGCTTGCATCTTGAAAATTATTAGAAGGTCAGTAGAGAAGCCACACATTTTAAGAATCACTTTGACCAGGAGAGTAACAAGTCGAGTTGTTCTATTCAAAATCACAAGCTGGTATGGGCAGAGTCCTTTAAACATTCCTGGGGGAAGAAAAGAAGACTGGTATTTTGACTCCTTCTACCTCTTTCTAATTTAGCTTTGTCAACATTTCACACTTGGTATCACCATTTTGACTGAAACAGCATTTCAATTCTGTAAAACCAAAATTCAGTTCAATAAAATATTCATGAATAAAAACAACCAAATATCTCTTTTATTATAAACATGCTCAAGTCAGTCAAAACCTACATCCAGGTATATGTACAGAGGTGGTCAGTGGTAGGACAGTCCAGAGCTGGTGGATTCCCCACAACAGTTCAGGAGGGAGTACGCCCCTTTCTCCCATTCTTGACAACATGACAACACTTGTTTGTGGATTTATTGATGATAGCCATTCTGACAGGTCTGAGGTGATAGCTCATTGTGATTTTAATTTGCATTTAGCCGATGAGCATCTTTTCATATGTCTATTGGCCACCTGTATGTCCTCTTTGGAGAAATATCTGTTCAGATCTTTTGTCCATTTTTTAATTGGACTCTTTGTTTTTTTAATTTTTGGTGTTGAGTTTTATAAGTTCTTTATAAAATTTGGATATTAACCTCTGTGAAAATCAGTATGTAGTTACCTCAAAATATTAAAAATGGAACTCCCTTATGATCCAGCAGTTCCACTTCTGGGAATATATCTGAAGAAACTCAAAACATTGACTCAAAAGAATATATGCACCCCTATGTTCATTGCAGCATTATTTACAATCGCCAAGATTTGGAAGCAGCCCAAGTGCCCATCAGAACATGAGTGGATAAAAAGGCAGTGGTATTTTTTCTACTGGGCTGTAAAAAAGAAGGAAATCTTACCCTTTGTGACTGCATAGATGGACCTGGAGAGTACTAAGTTAAGTGAAATAAGCCAGTCAGGGAAAGATGAGTGCCATATGACTTCACTTATATGTAGAATCTAATGAGCAAAATAAACTAACAAACAAAATAGAGAGAGACTCATAGAGACCAGACTGACAGCTATTGAGGGGAGGAGGTTGGAGGGCTGGGTGAAAAAGGTGAAGGGATTAAGCAAAGGAACAAACCTCATTAAGACAACAGTATGATGATTGCCAGAGGGAAAGGATAGTGCAGCATGTAGAAAAGGGTACACGGGGCATAAATGGTGATGGAAGAAGACTTGACTTGGGTTGATGAACACACAATACAACATGCATGATGTGTTACACATTTGTACATTTGAAACTCCTGTAATTTTATTAACCAGGCCCACCCCAATAATTCAGTAAAAAAAAGAGTAAGAGGATTTATTCAGATTGTCATCAAAAGTAATTTTTGTAGCTACAGAGCTGCAGTCTACTCTGAATGCAAAATGATAAGAGAATTCTACTGAATATGTTTGAGGTATTTACATTTATCTAAGTATTTTTAATTAGAGAATCTCAGAATGAGGAGAAAGGTAAGTGTCATATAATTTGGATATTTCTTGTATAATAGAGAATCATTCATTGATGTTCTTATTTTGGAATCTTTTATTAGATTTCTTTTCATTGTTTCATGCAGTAACATACATCACCTTATTTTTCATGGCTTCAACATTTATTTCTGGAGCACTCTATTTCCTAGAATTTATTATATTTAGGCACACCTTCTGTAATTACTTCTAAATCAAACTGCTGAGATATAGGGTCTATTTTTGTTATATTAAATGATTAAATTTGCTTTTTAAAAGCAAAAGTTAAAATAATTACAATTGCGTATATCACATAATCAAAGAGAATCTGTTCCAGTGGTTTTATTCCACAATGGAGTCACTCATTTTATATTTTATTTTTTAAGGAAATTTTATTTTTTAAGGAAAGTGAACTAATTTTTAAACCTCCCACTTTTTTCTCTAGCAAGAATTTCAGAATGTTTTGTTTTTGATTTTTTGATTAAAATGAGAGCAACAACTAAATGTTTTCCTTTTACGATGGGGATGTTACTGTGGACAGATGCTACATAGTTTTATAGGAAATGATTCGTTCTTTTCAGAATCATTCCTGGGGGTAAACACAGTTATTGATCTATTGATACGGCTTAGTCTTAATGGAACAGCTCAAGAGAATGAATGTGCTAGGCTGCGTCAGTTACAAAGAAGTAAATATGGTTCATATGATAGTTAAATACTGAATTCTGTCCCTCCCTTTGCTAGCTATAATGCACAGAATTTCTTAGCCTATATTTATATTCAGTTTTTGCCTTAACTAAGCAAGTAAAGTTAAATTTTCTATATTGTATGTTTTATATAGTGACTATAGTCTTAATACTTTTTATATTCAGAGACTTGATCAGTGGAAACATGAGTTTAAGAAACATTTAGCTTTAAACATAAAGAACTTCTAGGTTTGTGTATAACTCATAAAATCTACTTGTCATGGGGAAGAAAGGAAAAGTTCTATAACCACTGGCCAAATCAATTAGAAAGAAGAAAATTTACACAGGAAGAAGATGATGCAGAGTGATTATAAGTTTTAAGGAAATTCTCTCAATCTTTTTATTTTAGGTTTTAAAATTATTTGCCCTGGCTAGTGTGGCTCAGTGGATATAGTGCTGGCCTGTGAACTAAAGGGTCACCAGTTTGATTCCCATTCAGGGCACACGCCTGGCTTGCCAGCCAGGTCCCCAAATAGAGGGTGCATAAGAGGCAACCCCACACTGATGTTTCTCTTCCTGTCTTTCTCCCTCCCTTCCCCTCTCTCTAAAACAAATAAATAAAATCTGTATTAAAAAATTTTCTAAAAAAATAAATAAATAAAGTGACTTCCAAGACAGTAACAATGTGGCATGTTCATATTTTACTTTTAACTTCGATTTTATTTTGTCATAGGATGCAATTAGGGAAGCTTATTCAATATACAGATATTCATGTATCACCAAATTTATAAAAAACACTTTTCACTGTGAATCAGAGATGCAAAAACCATTTTCTGACCTATAACTAAGAATTATTTTTGTTACTTTTTGGGTGTCACGATATGCAATTTATGTCTTATTTTTAATATAGTTAATATTTAATTTTTTTAGTAAATTTCTAATTTATTGATTATTCCCACCTGTTATATTAATAATGAAATATTGATGTAGTCATCATGGAAATACCTTGACTAGATTAAGTCACAAGAACCTCTGAGCGTCATTTCTCTCCAGCTGTTGTCAAGGTAGCTTGGTGCCCGCCATCCTGCCCTCCTTCAATCACCCCATTTCTGAAGACATTTGAGCTTTCAATACCTACTCACAAAATTCTGGTCCTGGCAAAAAAGTAGACACTTCACAGCACACTTCAGCACTTCACAGATCACCATCACTGTCTCAGCACAAATGCCTTCTGTTTTCTGACCAGTGACCTACACTCTAATGTGTTAGTATCTTTCCTAAGAAAATTCCCAGCAGTGACTTCTTTATGTTCTTGGAGACCTATAAGCTCCCAATGCCCCCTCCCAAATAGCTGGATCTGTGAGAAAAAATGGCTCTTTTTCCTAGATATACATTATCCTTCACTCATTCTTAATTCATAAGCCACACCCTTATGAGCAGGCAGATGCCACATGAAGAATTGAAGCCTACCTGGTGCCGGTCTTCTGAGAAGGTGATCTGGCTCACTGATTGGACACTAAAGCATAAGGGATGCTCTTATGTATCCTAGAGAGAAGCCATGAGGTCCCAGTAGATGGACAGGAATGTGTAGGATGAGCTTCTGCTTCTACGTAACCGATGTTATGAAGACACCAGACTTGGAGAAGACTTTGGGTACATGGGAAAGAGGAAACCATGGTGGTCCAGTCTTGTGTGATTTATAAAAGCTTTGGCATTTTCTTTATGAGTACAGCACATTTTACATTAAATATAATCCTAGATATTGTTCTTTTTCTCAAATATCTGGTTTCCTTATTAAAATGTTTTATCAGTAATTTTGATTTATATTTGTTATTCACCTTTATTTTCAGTGAGGTACTGAATTCTAAATATTTCTAAGTGCTTTTTAAATTTTACCTGGTATAACAGTGGTTAAGGTGCAGATTGGGGAACATTGTAGTCTGTTTGACTGAATGAGTTCATTAAAGAAATGGGTGTAGACAGAGAAGACACAGGCTCACAGACTGAGCCCTGGAATACCAGGATGGAATCAGAGGAGGAGGCAGAGAAGGGGTGGCCAGTGAGGTAGGAAGCAAGTGTCCAGTGAGAGAGCGATGGCCTGGAGGACAGGTGAGGCAGTGCTACACGGCAGTAGAGGAATGACTGTCACATATCTCAAGGAGGTCAAGGAAAATGAACACCAAGAACTGAACATTGAATTTAGAATTGTACGTATCACCAGTGACTTCCACAAAAGCAATTTTGGTGATACCGTGGGGGCAAAAATTGTATTAGAGTGGTTTCAGTATTGGGGAGGAGCAGAACTTGATTTAATAAGAAAAGACGATTCTTTTGAGGTTTTTCGTTGTAAGAGAAAACAGAAAATTAGGCGAGTAGCCTCTTGGGAAGTAAGATTTTATTTTGATTAGATTTGGGTTATGTTGTTTTTAAAATATTTTAAGATAATTTTTAAAACCAAGAAATTAAAACTTTAAGATTAAAAAATAACATATTTGCTTCCTAATGGGAATAGAGAAAAATAACAGTTGGAGGAATGTAAAAAAATTTTCAGATAAACGACATAGTTTCTGCAATAGCATGCTTAGACTGGCCATTCTTTCTGAAAGAAACCCATGTTCCCTTGAGCGTGTTCTCTTGCAACAGAAATGAGGAGGCAAGAAATGCTTCTTCTCTGGGGTCTCACATTCAATCCATCTTTTATCTTCACTTATTGACTAAAGACCAAATATTCTCTTTCAACAATATTTTTTAAATCCTCCAATATATTTTAGATTCCAGATTTTTAGGCTAATGTTATAATCATACTTGCTGTTATTTTTAGCATACTTTAAATGGAATAATCAGACCATTTGAAGTCAACAATATCAAGTGAAACTCCTTACTTTGGCTTTTCAGGCAATCCTGTAATGCTTTATCTCAATAGATTAATTGGTGTTGAACATTCTTGAGTTAATATTTCTTAGAGTGGATCTGCATGGCCATATTATTTTGTGAATTATTCTCTTTTTCTCCACAATAGCTTTGTGTCAACATGACCAATGAGAAGATGCACCACTATATCAATGAAGTGCTTTTTCTACAGGAGCAAACAGAATGTTTACAAGAGGGAGTTACCATGGAAACAGCTTATTCTCCTAGTAACCAGACTGGAGTTTTGGATTTTTTTTTCCAGGTATTCATATAATGTAATTAGTGACTTTACAGAACACATGCATTTAAATATGCTGGAGACAATAAGTAAAAGCCCTTTCAAGGGGTTTTATTTTTGAGATATCTCTCTATGTGAGACTCTGCTATGTATTTACAGTCTTTCAAAGCCAACAGAAGAGTACAAGTTACCTTTTCTGAAGGGGCATTTGAAGGATTACCAGTCCATTGAAAGGACAGCATATATTAAATCATCTGTTATAAAAGTATTTAGCATTTATTATGTTGCCTACCTCTCCTTTTGGCATAGTTACAAATGCCCAATGACCAAAATTAATATTTAAAAAATAATATCTAAGACTATCATGATCATAAAATAAATTTAACAGAATATTTTATCTTCAGTTTCTAAATTTAATTATGAAAAAATGAACAGAAAAATATATGTGCATACATATAATCTTAGAATATCTGCAGGCATTTATACTTATCTGTTTCTATGTTACAATGCAAGAATCTTTGCATCAGTATTTATATAACATAAACAAAAGTCTATCATATAAACAGAAAGCCCTATGTACTAATATAGGAAGATGTTATGTAGCTTTATCCATAATATTTCTAAAACATGTGAACATTGTTTAAAACTGATAACATTCAGTTAGTTATTGAAGAGCATAGTATTTAACTTTCTACTAATTTATTTCCATAAATAAAAGAGTAGACATAAATTTTGTTCATTTCCCATTGTAAAGCACTCTTGTTCAGCTACAAACGTTAACATTTTTTAAATTACATAAGAAGCCCTCTTCCTCCAGAAAGCCTTCCCTCATTATGACACATATAGTATATAATTTATTTATTTGAGATTTAAAAATTATCTTCAAGCTGATAGCAGTAGATATGTGGAAAGCTTCAGGTGCCAGCACCCTCATTCTTGTTTGCTGCTGTGTCCTTGACTGCTGTCCACTGGTCAGCACAACGATGTTTCTTCTCTCTCTTTGGCTTTTGGCCCTGAAGTTTCATCTTTGGAATCACCATGTCACTAGTAGGGCCCTGACCAATATGAGTTGAAAATAATAGTGGACGTTTCTGGCTGCTGCTTCTCTTTGATACCCATGAAAATAGAATGAAAAGGCATACCAAGTCTAGGGTGAAATGTATAGGTCTGTATACCGTGCAAGCATATACCCTACAATACAAAACAGGTTTATTGTTTCCTTTCCAGCACTTCCTAATCCTCCACTACTGACAAACACTGTAATTTTTGCATAGGCCTCATTTATATTTCAATGAACACGTACTTGTCTTATTTCCCTGAGGGGAGAAGCCAATCTCTATTCTTATCAAATTTTTCGAGTGCCTAGTACAGTTTGTCACACTCTCCGTGTTGCTGCTTTTTGTTGTTAGGGTGAAATTGCATATAATAACGTTTCACATACAGGACAACAATTCAGTCTCCTCTGAGACTTCTGAAGGAATTGAAAGACCATTAATCCCTTTTTATGACTTATTTCTCCATGTTCTACTGTCTTCAGAAACTTCAGCAAATTTTTCAAGTCAGTACGTTTGATTATTACCATTCTTTCATGGCTTTATACAACACATACAAACTTTAACTTGCTTGGAGACAATACAAATTATAATGCTTTAAAGATATATTCCATTGGTAACCAACTACCTCATCCTTGCAAAATATCATCTTGCTTTTGGAGCAGAGTGGCTTAGCATTTTTAGCATCAATTGCTCCCCTAAAACTAACTGGGGCCTTGTCTTTGATTCACCTAAACATCCATTTAAGGCTTTATCAAGTGAACAGAAATCCTCACCTCCAAAGTAGAGGTCTGTCACTGCCCCTGAAATGTGGACACACTTTTACACAACCTTTAAATAGCCCACTTATTCCTCCACTGCATATCTTCATGTGCTTGTGTGTTTGTTTGCCTGCTCAAATTAGCAGATGAAGGAATGGCTTCTAGTATTATACTATCACCTTTTACTTACTTTTCAGCAAGGAAGTTGCTATTAATTGAAATAAAGAATTTTTAATTTTTAAAACATCCCAGACAGGACCAGTCCTCAACAAACTTTTTATATCCACTGTTTTCTTTTCATGCCTCTCCCATCCTTTTGTATACTTACCTATATTTAAAGCTTTTTTCACCCTGGGCTCTTCATGGGAGCTCTTTATGGGGTCCCCAGCCATAGCTACACTGAGATTCTTGTGATGTATCATGCAGAAAGGCCAGCTGGGATAACATTCCTTGTAATGAACTTTCTCCTTTAAATTTCCTTGTTGAAAGGCATTTCTGTGTTGGTAAGAAATGCCTCTCCAGGTGTGCTAGATAATTTACCAAGGTGGGTGAAATTGCTTTCTTGCAGGCATTTCTAATTCCTTCATAATGCCATTTCCACCTCATTAGTTCTTCCTCTCTTTCCTTCCTGGAGAGTCTATTGGATGCTTATTCTAGAGATGGCCCTCCTAGCTGCCAAATAGCTTTAAAAAGGCACTTCTGGTGTATGTGCCTCCATCAGGTGGAGGTCCTTCCCATGTCTGGCACCTTCACCCTTTGTTCTCAATAGGTGGCACCAGAATGACTTCAACTCCACAGCCTCAGACAACTATATATAGTTTCAGATTTTCTTTACTATAAGCAGGAAACTCTGAAAGGCATAAAACAGCTGAAATACTTATGATACATAGAAATGACTTTCTATTGTCCAAATAAATGACATCACGAAAGGCTGGTGGTGGTATGGTCTGAACACCTCAAGTCAAAATGCAAACCGAAATTGCTATAGAGGTCAATATAGATCTCACCCCACCAGCCTCTCAGATTCCTTGCTGAGAGAAATTATTTTTTATGGCATTTACACTTCAAAAAGCACCCTGAGTCTATGATAAGAATTAAGATACAATATGTGACAGAATAATGTAAATAAATAATATAAAGTACCTTACTTTAAAATTTGTAAATGGCAAATTTCCCCAGGAAAGAAAAGATAAGCATCACAGCACTGAGTAAAAGTTATTCAACTGATGGATAAACCACTTGAGCAGATTGGTGGTTTGTGTCTGAGAGAATGCAGTATCAGAGGCTTGGAAGTTTTTTAAGCAGCATTTTCCTTCATGTAAGATTAATTTTGTATTGTTGCCTACTGTGTGATTTTATTTTTCTTATTTGGCATCAATAAACTATGAGACTTCTAATGTGAATTGTGTAAGTTATGGCTTCAAACTTTCTTTTCTCCTAAGTCTAGGTACTGGAAAATCATAGAGCCACTTCTACTTCCTGATAAGTGGGATTTTGTCATAATTTTTATGACTTAACATCATTGTAGGGTTTGGTCTTTGATAAGTAACTTGTCCACTATAAGCCAGAAGTGTTTGATATAGGTTATAGGTCAAGAATAATTACAACTTCCCTGTAGTTAGAAATTTTATTTACTTTTTGAGATGAGACTATACTTTTTAGTAACTCCAATGTTTTACTGATGTGAAAATACACTCTTTTAATTTTTATTCATTCCTCTAATCAATAAATACTATCGAGGACCTGTCACATCAGAGTTTTGACTCCAACAGTGAGCTAGAATAGATGTGTAGTAAAAGCAAAGCATTCATTTACTGAGTGCCTTATATGAAATAATGAAATCATAAATAAGCATGCATGAATAACAAAAATACCAAACTGAGTAATAGAAGAAAAAAATTTTTCTTAACTTTCAGAAACCATCTGGATTTCTCTGTTTATTGGATGAAGAAAGTCAAATGATTTGGTCAATGGAAACAAATCTTCCCAAAAAGCTACAAAGCCTCTTAGAATCCTCAAATACAAATGCAGTATATTCCCCCATGAAGGATGGAAATGGGAATGTCGCCCTCAAAGATCAAGGCACAGCTTTCACTATTATGCACTATGCAGGGCGGGTAAGTTCAAGGTTAGCTATGTAATTTATCATGTGCACCTAATGGACCAAATGTCTTAGGACAAACTTTAAAGTGTTTGATATTTCAGAGTTTGTTATTTTGAAAAATGAAATTTGGGTGAAAATCCACAAAATGTTCCTTTTCTAAGCTATTTCTTTTAGCCTGATAAAGACTTAGCATCTTTAAAATGTGGGTGATGAAGCATGCAATATGATTCTTCTCATAATGCTTTGAGAATTATAACTTAATATGGGTAAGAGACCTGGATTTAATACAAAGAGCTCTGCTGTGAGCTTTGGGATATTTTTATAATCCAAAAAAAAACTGGACATCTGAGTTGGTTTACTCTTAAAAGAGTTTTTAGTATTATTTTTCTTAAAGAATGTCAACCTAAGAAAGCAACTCCAAGATCTCTCAATTCTCTCTTTAAAACCTTCAAGGAATCACTCTTACCTGTCTAAAAAAAAAAAAAAAATCACACTCCTTAGGCAAGGGTCCTATCAGACTTCTCCAAGCTGATCCCTTGATCCCTATGTTTTTTTCATGACTCATCTGTTACAACTGCCCTATACAAAACCTCTGTTCATGTTTTTTAATCCACCTGCTGTTTTTCTGCATCTCCACCCCTTCCACTTAAACTCCCTCATGCTCAAACTTGAAACAGCCTTCTTTTCTTCCTCATAATGTCAAATTGTATCCATTTTTTAATACTTAATACCATATCTCACTTATCTTCAGTCCAGCTCCCATCTATAGTTAATGTCTTCTACTTTTACATTTGCAGCCCTCAGATATTTTCCCCCATTTGGCACTTGCACAAATTATATCTTAGAGGGTGAAGTCTCCACTCACTCTCTCATACTCAGGTGTATTACAGTTCATTTCAACCAGGGTTAATTGAATCTCTACTATACACTGGACCCAGAGCATTAGAGAATCAAAGCTAAGTAAAACATATGGCTTGCCTGCAAATATCTCATGGTCAAACAAGGAAAAAGTGTTATCAAATAATTATGATATAATTTCTTTATAACAGTAATATTAACAAAGTTCTAAAGTACTACAGAGAAGGAAGCAATTATTTGGATTCCAAAAAGTATACAAATATTTTCTAGAGAAGGTGAAATGCAACTGAGGCCTTCAAGGGTAAGTTAGAACTTACTAAGAATTAAAGGGACATTCCAGTAAAGGCATGAACTTTTACAAGGGAATGACAGGTTTAACTTTCAGGATTAAGTTGCATAGGACAGACACCATTCTTGCTGTTCAAGCAGGATATAACTTTAGTATAAGAAAATAATTATTTGGTGATTCTCAGTTGAACTTTCAGAAATGACCTTACTTAAAACCACACCACTTGACAAGGCTACCAACATAATTATGGCCTCTATCTTGATGAGGGAGCTTCCAGCCCCATGGAGAAGCCGCTGCTACAGGTACTGACCCTTTTTTAGTGCTACCAACTGCACCAGGAAAATACTCATGCTCTGGTACTACACGTGGAGGAGGTCAGTGACTGGGCCTGGAGATCTCCACTGCCAGAAAAAAACAAAACTTCATGGCAAACTGACTGTGTACACCTCCGTCTCCTCCACCTTCTGAATCATGTGCCATAGTGCAGGACTAGTGGAGCTACAGAACAATCAGATTCTAGCTGCAAATGAGTCTGGGAAGGTTAACTTCCCTGTTTTTTTTTTTTTAAGACTTTATTCATTTATTTTTAAAGAGAAGGGAAAGGAGGGAGAAAGAAAGGGAGAGCAACACTGATGTGCCACAGAAACATCAATTGGCCTCCTCTCAGAGGCCCCCAACTAGGGGTCCTGGCCTGCCACCCAGGCATGTGCCCTGACCACAGATCAAGCCAGCAACCTTTCGATTAGTGTGATAATGGCCAATCCACTGAGCCACACCAATCAGGGCAACTTCCCTGCTTTTTGACATCTGTAGTACAGGAAAGCGAGTAGGATAAAGGCTGTGTACCATGCTGCCATATCCACTCACACTGTAGTTGGGAAATGGAACAAGAAATTTAGTTGTCTATTGAGCATGGTAAGAGAAAAATCTAAAAATACTGTTTTGACTAAGTCAGAAATAAATATGCATGCATGGGGGGATCCCAAAAATTGAATTTATTTATAAAAATTTGTGTATTTATTCTTACATATTTAGATTGTAGTCACCTTCCACATTTGATGCAATATACCTATTGAGACATTTTTTCCATTGCTCAAAACAGTTTTAGAATGCTTTGATTTTGATGCCTTTTAGCACTTCTGCTGTTTTTTGTTTCACCTCTTCTACATTGGCTACACATTCCCATTTGAGGACTTTTTTCATGTGGGGAAAAAAAAAATGTCACTCGGTGAGATTGGGTGAATAGGGAGGGTGGGGCACAGGGGTCATGTCATTCTTTGGTCAAAAACTGCTGAACACTCATCATGGTGTGGGCAGGCGCTCTTATAAATCACCCATCATGAAATGGGCAAATGCATTGAAAGAGTCTTCAAGCAAATTCACTGAAGCTGACCAGCCTCTCACAACCATGCTAGCTGGTACACTGATACAGATGGGTTCCTAGAACACTTACCTAGTAGGAGAAGCCTACAAGGGCCTGCCTTCTAGAAGGTAATTTCAGTTTTGGGGGCTTCCCCCCTTATACTACTCAGAACTTTGTCCTTTTGACAGTGTTAATTCATCAGATGTTTTCAGACAAGGTTGGAGCTGAAGTAAGAAAAAATGATATAAGATGGATTGAGAAAAACAGGAAAGGAAGCTATGGAAACACTCAGGCAAGAACTGCTTGTGAGCACTGGCCATGGCACTCAAAGGAGGCATTCATAAGGAAGGCACTGGGGACAGAGACTGACTGGATGTGCAGAGCAAGGGAGATATAGCTTGAAATAGTTCTAAGGCTTCTCACCTCCTGGTTGGTTATATTATGCAAACCAAGAGAAGAAATCCTGGAGAATGAGGCAGTTTAACAGGAGAGATATTCAGTTTTAGATGTTTGGATTTGAGGTTTTAATGGAAATCCCAGTAGGATGCTGAATATACTTGATGCTTGGAATGAAAGAGTTTGGTTGTTTTGAGCAATAGAGTCATATTTTTGGACATGTGTATCTTGATCATTTTACTCAGAAAGAACATGGAGAGGATAGAGAAAAGAAGACCGTAGAAAAGGGAAGGATCAAAGTGACCCAGAGAAAGGGAGGAGAAGTCAACAGGAAGTGCACCCAGACGCGATAGTGAGGCCGAGCACTTTTGTGAGAAGTTACAGTAGAATGATACTGTGTAGTGGCTTGAGTAGTTAATGGATGTGGAGAAGAAGTCAGTGTGAGATTTTATACATAACAGCTAAGAACTTCTTCAGAGTTCTTTTATGTATGAGAGGTGTGTGTCTTTTACATGCTCTAGCCTTCAGCTCCTGATGACTCTATGAATGAGCGATGTCCCTACTGTCCTGTCCTCAGTAACCATGCTCGGTTCCTGCACACCCATGCCTATGGCTTCTTTCATAGAATCAATCTATTTTTTATTTGGTCTTTCTCTTTTTCTTCTGCCTTATATTTTTCTCAGCATTAATGTCTTTTCCAAAAATCTCTGCTTCCTCATGATGTGCCTGGAGTAGGACAACTTCCATTTTGTCATTTTTGCATCCAGTAATGTTTTAGGGTTAATTAGCTCTAGGACCCACTTATTTGATTCCCTTTCCAGGGTATCTGTAGAGCTTTCCTCTAACACGAGGAACCATCGTTATTCCTATTGCTTTCTTGACTGTCCAACTTTCAGTTTGTACTTAGTAATTGGGCACTCAAGGGTGTGGATGATCTTATGTTGCTCTCTGGCGACACATATTTGTTCTTGGCACTCTTTCCTAATTCTCCCACTTAACCCTTATATATTTTTTATAATTATAACAATCTTTTAGCCCTGTATTCAGATCTCTTAATTTATATTTTATTTGTATAAAATATTAATTGATTTTATAGGATTTAGTTGAAAAGTCACAATAAGGTATAACTAATGATTTTGAACAATTATTTTTCTGTAAGTTTCATGGGATCTAGCTTAAGTCAGTATATGCCTGACCTGCTTTGTAAACCCACTTGTGTTATATCTTGTAGATGTATTCAATAAAGGCTAATTGTGTTAAATTGAATGGGACCCAACTTTGGAATCATATTTTATTTAGTTATTTTGTTTGCTTTTACAAATTATTCTAAAAGCACTTAATGAAATTTTAATTTTAATTATTTTAAGCAAATTTTGGGAAAAAAACTAAATAGTTTTAATGAATACATTTGTTTTACTGAATTCTAATAGCAATAAAGCATAGTAGAGAAAAACATTTGGTTAGCTGCCATCACAACCAAAACTCCATGGAATCATACATTTTCCTGTAAAAGCACCTTTATATTTTAAGCAGGATTTTTCATCATTGGAGTTAGTATTGTGGTTTTATAAAGTCTTCTCATCCTGGCTGGCACAGCTCAGTGGATTTAGTGTGGCTCTGCAAACCAAAGGGTCACTGGTTCAATTCCCAGTCAGGTCACATGCCTGGGTTGTGGGCCAGATCCCCAGTAGGGGACACATGAGAGGCAACCACACATTGTTGTTTCTCTCCCTCTCTTTCTCCTTCCCTTCCCTTCTCTCTAAAAATAAATAAATAAAATCTTTTTAAAAATATTCTATTTTACACAGATGTACTAATGAGTCTTAGCCCAAGGACTCCCTAAAGACTCATTCACATGTTACAGTATAGATTATATGTAATTTGTGACAATATGGCAAGCCATATGCCATTCTAATCATCAGATGTACCTACATGTGCTTACATTTTTAGCTATTTCATTTTCAAAAAAACAACATGTTCTGCATTATAGATGTCAAGAGATGTAGCAAAGAGCTCACTTATTTAAAATTAGCATTCAGAGTCTGTTTTCGACAGTGGGATGAGCATCCCTCAACAGCTCTCTGATGATGAAGTTGAACCCAAAGGAGAGCTCCACAGCTCTGGGGTCCTTGGTTTGGTCTGTAGTCTCTTCTTTGGCCGGAGAAATGAGCTAGAGAGTCTCTCTCATTACCACATGTTCCTCCTTGATCGGTTTACCTGGCTTTGTTAGTGAACACTAACTACATATCCTTGGAATAATGATCATTACTGCTGGTGATGATATTGACCTCCGGCTGCAGCAGGATGCAGTGGCCTATGCTGTTCTGACTATGGGATCCTCTCATGCTTCTGATATTGTTTGGCACAGAGGCTCAGAGATTCATTTAGAAATGTTTAAGCAACATTATTTGCATTATGGCAGAAGATCTTTCCTAAACACATTTGAATTTTTCATTACTCATAGGAGCGTGGTGTATTTTCTAACCTCCATTACAGAAATATTTTAAAGTAAATGGGAAGAGACTGTACATGAAATATTAACTGGGTCTCATTAATGAGCATGAATCTGAATTTAAAAAGGTTGTGAGTTGTGTTTGGTTGTTATTTGTTTTAGCAAATTTTAAATCATATAAGGGATTATCTGTTTTAGGAGTTGCTCTTAAACTTCTACTGGTGATCTAAATGATGGATAAGCATTAAATCCAGAAGTATGTCTAATTTTATTGGCTTTTAAAATTAAGAATCTCGAAGGAAAGAAGAATAATTATTTGGCAAAAGACATGGGCTCTTAGGAAAGTTTAATTTCCATTAAGGTGATTCGGAACTAACTCTAATGGGAAATAGTATTTTGAAGTTTCTAAATTTTAATGTGAGTAAAGGGAATAGATTGGGAGATAGCAAAGCAAACTGAAGTAATAAGAATTAAATTAATGAAAATATAGGTCAAAATTAAAAGTTACAAAATATATGACACTTACATACCTGACCCTTTTGTTTTCTGCTCATAAGGTCTTTGTCTGAAAGTTGTTTATTGTGATTTTACTTTTTTTTTTAGTATGAAGTGATTAGTTCTGGATCTCATATAAATATCCCATTCTATGACTGGCCTTGATGGCTTACGTAAATCAAATTGGTGATACTGTTCTTACCTAAAATTATGTGTCTGTGTTTTAGCTTCCTTATTTCCCCAAAACTTAACTATTGTAGTGACTGGAATGGGGGCCACTCCAAAAAATATGTCTGTATGCTCATCCCTAAAACATGTGGATGGGATCTCATTCAGAAAAGGGGTCTTTGCATATGTAATTAAGTAAAGTATCCTGAGATGAGGAGATCATCTTGGATTATCTGGGTGAGCTCTAAATCCAATGACAAGTATCCATCCTTATAAGAGTAAAGCAAAGAGAGATTTGAGAGAGAAAAGGAGGCCATGTGGCCATAGAGACAGAGATTGGGGTGATGTGGCCACAAACCAAGAATGCCTGGAGCCACCAGAAGCTTGAAGAAACAAGGAAGGAGTGACCCTACAGTGTCTAAGAGAACAGGGATACCAGATTCAAAGATCTGGCCTTCACAACTGTGGAATAATAAATTTTTGTTGCTTTGAGGCACCCAGTTCATAGCCATTTGTTACAGCAGCCCAGGAAACTAATATAGTGTTCACTGGTCCAGTGTTTCCAAATTAAAAGAGAAATGAGTAGTTGTAACTTACAACATTGTAGAATTTCTTTGTCACATTTGATTCATTTGAAAGTGACCCCTACATTCCTCCTCTATTTTTGCTCATATTTTTCTCACTTAGAATGCCCTCTTTCTTTCAAAATTTCATTCATCTTTCCAAGTATCAAGTTCTTAGCCTAATCCAAATTTCATTGATCTCCGCCTTCCCTGATCAATAATGATGTCTGATGCTTTCATAGCATTCTCCAATTTACAGAGTGCTTCTGAGACATTTTTACCATGTTTGTAAATGTTACTATGTCAGTTTACCAGTTAAGTAAGCCTTGGTGAAGGTTATTGATTCACCGAAGATTAAACAGCTATGTATGAGTCTTCTTGGGGTGCCATTACAAAGTCTCACAAGTGGGTGGCTTAAAACAGCAGAAACTTATTCTCTCACAGTTCTGGAGGCCAGAGTTCAAAATCAAGTGTCATCAGATTTGTTTTTTTCTTCAGGCACTGACAGAAATCTGTTTTAAGCCACTCCGTTTCTTCCAGTAGTTGCCAGCAATCAGCATTTCTTTGAATTCAACACAACACCTTCCATCTTCATATGATCTTCTCCCTATATGTGTCTCTGTGTGTTTTTTCCTCTTTTCGAAGGATACCAGTCATTGGATTTAGGGCCTACTCTATCCAGTATAATTTTATCTTAACTAATTATGTCTGAAAATATCTTATTTACAAATAAGCTTATGTTCTGTGGTTCTAGATGGACATGAATTTTGGGAGTCCATTATTCAACCCACTACAGCCTGGTGGGTCACAATACTGTGTCTCATTTTCTCATGTCCCATATGTTTTTCTCTCTCCATCATGGTGTATGGTGAAATTTTAAAGTGCTTATTGTCTGTAGTCATAGAATCCATGTGGGGTAATGGAAAGATGCAATGCAATGGGACGTGCTGTGGCTCCATTGCTATGTCTTTAAGTAGGACATTGATTTTCAGTTGATATACCCATGAAGTTTGTAATTAAAGAGAATATAGATGTGAACATCATAAATTTGTTTTGGAGGTTAAATGGTGAGCAAGCAATAAATGCAAGCATGATTATTTTGAGATGTTGCATGTAATACATGTTGTATTTCCCTAACAATAGCTTTTGATGCAGAAATACCACCATATTTAGCAAAAATTTGAACTCAGTCATAGATGTTGAGGACCCAAAAATATTTTGGGGAGCTAATCAACTGGCTATATTGTCACATCATAATATTAGGGACCCGATTGACTTATTCAAATTAAGTTAGTGATAAAATGTCCTTGATTAGATAAAACAGTATATTTGTTAATTTTTATATCTTATAAAATGCTCACATTGCATAAAGCAATGTTTTATAAGTCATATTAGAATATTTATTTTTATTTATTACAATGTTATTAATATCACTTCAGCAGATGATAGGGAAGATGTAACCACCACAGTTATATTTTCTTGCTCTTCCTGTTACACTTGGAAAACTTCAGTGGAAGTTAAACACAAAAAAATTGAGGTATTTCTCTATCTGTGGAAACTATAATATTAAAAGAGAAAACATTTAGCTGAAAGTTTAACTTATGGTAATGTGACATTCTGGTTTTCCATGAATATACAGGTTAATTTTGTGATGAGCAGTTTTACCTTGATTAAAGAGGTTCTTATAAAAAATTATGTTCTTTATCACTTAGCTTTATGACTAATATTTTAATTGAGTATAAAAGTCTATGAAACTTTAGTGCATAATTTAGAAGTTTCTTTCAATATTATTTGCCTTAAGAATATTAAAGGATTGTTTGCAATGTATATACATATTTGGAGAGATAATTTTATGGCAGAATAGCCTCTTTATATAATGTGCTGGTAGATGTGTCTTTCTGTCAGTGAATCTTGATTGTATACATCAGGATTTCTTTTCCATCTCCCTAAAGCACATTTCTGCAATACAGTTGTAATCCCTGATTATTATTTTTCATGTCACTGATTTCCACAGGCCTTTATGGGAACCACATTGCCAATAGAAGTGATGTGGTGAAAAGAATAATGTTACTGATTTGTGGCCAGTCTATAAAATACCTGGCTTTTTCCCTTCTCCCTGAAAAGAATCTACCTCTATTGTGTGATTTAAGCTGTTACCCAGATCTCTGAAAAGTAGAGATCTTTATCTCATTGACACTGCAGTAGATTCTAAGTGACACTCTGGTGAAAGCCAACCTCTTTGTTTTTAGGTATATTTATATATGTAGGCAAAGGACACCTTGGCCTGTATATTTTCCAGTGCTACCTGTGTCAGAAACACCTTCTGTAGCTGGTCACCTGGCCTTTACCACCCAGAGATTTTTTTAGGAGAAATAGTGGGCCCAAAAGGACTCTGAACGTGAAGCTTTAAATCATTAAAAAAGGGAGCTGGACTAATCAATAGGGAGGCTTCAATTTATTCCTCTTTCTTTTCTTTAGGCAGAATCTCCAGACATAACAATGAAATCTGTCTGGCCTAAGTCAAACTGATACTATTAAAGATTATTTGACAAAGATATTTTGACTCAAGCAGAAAGAGTTTAATTTATATTTGTATGTGTTTACCTCTTAGGCAGACTTTCAGAAAAATAAAAATTAACCAGGCCCCTGGTGCTGTGTTGCTTTTATCAATTTCACCTTTGGCATAATTTTTTGTAGGAGGCTTGATAAATGTTTCCTTACACAGGGTTGGTAAGGAAGAGAAAATGCAGGATCCCATTTAGGGACTCTGACTGTTTCTTCAAAGATTTAGTAGCTTCTATTTCTTCATTGGCTGACAGAAAGTTATAAATAAGAAACTTTAGATTACCTAGTATATTGATATCTTATTGTTAGTTGATAGTTTTTTAATCTTTAAAAGGAAAAGTGAGGTATATTTATAAATTTCAGATGTGTCAATTTCAAGGCAATGTTCATATTCTAGATATCTAGGTAAAAACTCTTAGCAATAATACTATGTGTTCCTAATAACTTGTTTATAAGACCAAATTTTTTTCCCTTTTATTGATTCTAGAGAGTGGGAAGAGAGGGATAAAGAGAGGGAGAGAAACATCAATTTGAGAGAAAAACATCAATTGGTTGCCTGTGCCCTGACTGGGGACCAAGCCCACAACCCTGGCATGTGCCCTGACCAGGAATCAAACCTGTGACTTTTCAGTTTGCAGGACGATGTCCAACCAACTAAGCCATACTGGCCAGAGCCCTAATAACTTATTTTAAAATTAGCATTTATCAGCCCTGGCTGGTGTGGCTCAGTGGATTGAGTGCCGGCCTGCAAACCAAAGGGTCGCTGATTTGATTCCCAGTCAGGACACACACCTGGGTTGCAGGCCAGATTCACAGTAGGAGGTGCAGGAGAGTCAAGGACACATTGATATTTCTCTCCCTCTCTTTCTCCTCCCTCCCCCTCTCTCTAAAAATAAATAAATAAAATCCTTAAAAAAATTAGTATTTATCAACCTAAAGCTAATCAGAAAGAAAGAAAGCAAAATTATTAGATAGACTCACTCAATGGAGAAGTAAAAAGTAGAAGCCTCTGCTTATAAATATTGATGCTATAAAGAGATCAGTTTACTTCTACACATGAAATTGAGACACTTTTCAGCAAACCTCAGATACAGAGGTGAAACTAGACATGAAAAATCATCAGGCCCATTTGTATTTGCTGAAAATTATCTTTTATTCCTTTTGCTAAAATTCAATCTTTATATACATTCTGATGTGATATATTGTAGAGTGTATCTCAAAGTTTTGCATTTTTGTCACCTGTTAATCCCTACTACTTCTTTTCTCAGGATTATATTTTGCACCATGTAAATAACATGGTGGAAAGAGAGATTATAAAGTTGATGTGAGCATACTTCCATTTCATAAGTATTGGTGTTTCTCATGATAGTATTTTATGCCTTAAGCTAGGAGTTTATTTACTGTCATGATTAGTTTTGTCTATGAGATAACTCCCAAATCTCCAATGTAACTATTTTTCCTGTGGGCTCTACACCTGCCTGTCTACTGTTTAATATCTCTACTTGGGTAACATCTGAAATTCAACAGATCCAGAAGCTATCTAAACTAAACACCCTAGCCACCTCCCGAACTCTCTCCCTCTTGACTTACTTCAAAGGAAATAAATAAATAAAGCTGATTTTCTATATATGTCCCACTTCACAACTCATGGTAAAATCAGAAATCCAGTTAATTATCAATTATAAGCTACTTTCCCCCTATATATCTCTTGAATCTAAAAATACTCCTTCTTATGCCAGTACCCTGGTTTGCATTGCCCTCCCAACTCTCCTAGCATACTTTAATAGTCTCCTAACACTAACTGTGTTAGTATAACACAAATAGTAATTATCAATAAAAGAATGAATGGACATTTGTACTTAAAGGCAAACTAACTGACTCTATTTCATTTATCATCTTGCTTTTCTGATAACACTGTTTAAAATTTAATATGATTAGCACTGGCTCGTGTGGCTCACTGGATTGAGTGCTGGCCTTTGGACCTAAGTGTCACCAGTTCGATTCCCAGTCAGGGCTTATGCCTGGTTTTCGGGCCAGGTCCCCAGTGGAGGGTGTGTGAAAGGAAACCACACATTGATGTTTCTCTCCTTCTTTCTCCTTCCCTCTCTCTCTAAAAATAAATAAATAAAATCTATTAAAAATATAAATAAATAAATAAATAAATAAAATTTAATGTGATTATTCTGGTTCACCCTGTTAATAGTAGACCTAACGTAGTGGTAGTGATGACTGCTTTCTTAGTCAGCTGTTCATTAACCATTCTTTTAAACATTTTTACCTATTAGCTTATCTCTCCTTGCTAGAAGAATCAACTTTGCTTTTTCCTTAAACAATCAGAGTTTGCAGATCATTTTAACACTCTTGTTCTTCATGTACCTGGTAGTTGAGTAAGCACAACGAGAGGGATGTGATCAAGATTCCACTCTATTTTTGTCTCACACTACTTTTTAAAATATATTCAGCAAAGACAGTCCTTTTCTTATAACCAGATAAAATCTCAGGCAACTTCAGTGATACTTCCCTGGTAATAGTTCTTTATTTCCTTTTACAGGCACTCACAAACTCAATTCGGTAATTAAGGACTTCTAGTCCTATATAATAATCAGAACTACAAATATAACCAAATGTTAAGGCCCTTCATGCATCAACCCCAGAGGCCACACTGTACAGTGACCTAGGGCATCCTGAGTTCTTTCTTTTGTGCTGACTGGTCTCTTATTGTTACAATATGAGTTCACAGGTGTTACACCTTTTGATATTTAGGGCTAAATCTCACTTGGGTGCTTTCACGTGTATTGAAACCTTCCTCCCCTGGGAACCTTCAATGCCCTTTTCATGACCTAGGTGATGCTGAGTCTCCTGGCTGGCAGCTCCCCTACAGCCATGGCTTCTCATGCTCATTCCACACCGACTCTTTTCACTGGACTGCTCTATTCCCAGCCCCAGTGTGTCCTCTTGGGCAGGATGTAACATGAACCGAAAAACATAACCATGGCCTTTGTAGTTGATCAAAATCATAAGTTCTGTGCTCTCCACTGTAAAGAGCTGCCACAGCTCATCTCACTGCAGCAGGGGTTGTTTCTTTTTTATCCATTACTATGCATTTTAGTTCTGATGTGTCTTTTTTAATTGAATTTATTAGGGTGACATTGGTTAACAAAATTATACAGACTTCAGTTGTAAAATTCTGTAATATATCATCTGTATATTGTGTGTTCACCACCCCAAGTCAAGTCTCCTTCCATCATCATTTATCCTCCCTTAACCCTCTTCTACTTTCCCCCACCCACCCACCCCATCCCCCCTTCTCCCTGGTAATCACCATAGTGCTGTTTGTTTCTGTGAGGGTTTTTTTTCCCTTAATCCTTTTACATTTTTCACCTGAACTGCATTATGCTAAGTGAAATAAGCTAGTCAGAGGAAGACAAGTACCACATAATTTCACTCATATGTGAAATCTAGTGAACAAAATAAACTAATAAACAAAATAGAAACAGACTCATAGAGAACAGGCTAACAGCTATCAGAGGGGTGAGGGGTTTGGGGGCTGGGTGAAAAGGATGCTGTGTCTTAACCGCCATTGTCCTGCCCATCCTGAACCTTTGTGCTTCTTACTGGGGTCAGACATGTCTGCATTGTCTGCAATGTCTCCTAACTAGTGGGACAATGTCAAAGTGTAAGAAGGATGCCAGGGAGCCTCCTCCATTTTTGGCTTAGAAAACTAGGGAAGAAATTGTGTAGAAGTACTTACGTCTATACTTGCATGCTACATAAAGCCCTCACTATTGTATACTCAGATTGGTGTGAAAGCAGTAGATCAATAGGCCAACAGATGGAGACATAGAGAAATCAAATATGGTAGATAGATAGGTAGATAGATAAGTAGGTAAATAGATATGGATAAATACACACTTAAAAATCAAATACCAATACTACCAAAAACACATGTAAGTACCCACATTGTAATGTAAGATATCCTGAAATGCCTAAATCATCACTGAAGGGAGTTTCATTAGGGGAACTAACTTTTGTTATGTCAACCACATGGCAATATAGATTTCCATACCAGGAATACATTGATTAGGTGATCGTAGAATTAACAATTTGGTTTGTCCCTAACATATTGTCTTATAAGGTATTGTGTGCATGCTGTCGAAAACTACCTCATTCCAATATGATTTATCTGGAACCCATGGATGATAATCTCTTAGCTAGCTGAGAGGATGAGAGAAGGAAAATTAAGTCATATGTAGTCTAAGTAGTGAATCTAAGTGACCCACCAAAGGCCCTCCTAAGACTGGAGCACTGTGGTTTTGCCACTTGAGCACTTGTGTTTTTGCTTCCGGATTCTGGCCTGAACGAAGGATTGAAGAGTTGCAATATTTATTGTTCCAGCCTGGAGTACAATGGTCTATTGTTTCCCTCTCTCCTTTCTCTAAACTGTAAGACTGGGCATCCTCTCAAATATGCTGAGGTCCATTCTGCTCTCTCCACACAATTCATTTATAGGCTGAGATGATATCTTCTTTCACACTCAGTCTTGCTGGAATGAATAGTTCTTATCACTTTGTCTGTCTTCATCCATCAGGCCTTCTATTCCCTGTGTCACTCTCTTTGCCTTATTTTATACCTACAAGAGCTTTGTTATCTTTCTTTAGGAGTTTTGAACAGTGATAAACATGGCATCTATCCCTGTCATTTCATGAGCTGCTGAGCAGGTGGAAGCGCCTGAGCTGCCAGCACCAAGACAGGACTAGCTGGAAGAAATTGGGAGTGGTGGAAGTTGGTCAGGAACAAGCCTGAAAAAGCAGCTGTGCCAAATTTTTGATAAGAAAGTTTACAGAGTCTAGGCTATACAGGAAAAGTCAGGGAGACAGAAGGTACCGTGAGGTGACCCAGAAATGTGTTTCTAGTGGAAGACGCCACCTCCTGTGAGGCTGGAGAGAGGAAAAGACTACCAGTCTGGGGACTAAAGACAGCTGGTGGGAGTCAGAACCACGGTAGCCTGCCCCAGAAGACCTGGGCCATCAAGAGTGGGCTGTGGGATGAGAGTGGAGCCAGCGTTTATTGGGAAGGAAGGGAATTACCAAAATTTTTACCCTAGTCCTACCCTTCAGACTCCTGCCAGGGCCCCAGAGGCAGCCCTGGCTGCAAGGGAAGGTCAAAAACCACAGAGCAGACAAGGAGAGGGATTTATTAGGGAGCAAATGGCATGTGTGGAAGGGAAACGCATTACCAAGCACAACGTGTGATAGAGTTCAATTCTTCTGAAAGTGCATACTTAAACAAAAATAGTGTAGATATGTAGGCAGGTAAGGGGAGGGAGAGAGAGAGAGAGAAGAAAAGAAATATGAGGCTATCTTTGGGAAAAGGAATTAGAGGTAAATTTTATTTTATTATTTTTAATATTGTCTAAATTTTACAAGTGCACATGCATTATATTTTATGAAATATTTTTAAAAGATCAATATTAGCCATTTTCTTTGATTTGTTTTCAAATGCAGTCTTCTAACCCTGACTCAATGAAGAGTATATTTATTGACTTTTGCTATTAACCACATCAAAGGCAATTTGAAAATCCACACAGATGGTATCTACTTATGCCCCATTACTATGTACATATACAGCCTGTTTATTTAATAGTTAATTCTTTTTTATTTTTTATTTTTAATTGTTGTTCAAGTACAGTTTTCTCTTTTTTACTCCTGTCCCAGCCCATCCCCCAGTGCTCCCCACCTCCCTCCCATTTCCACCCCCTCTAGTTTTTGTCCATGTGTCCTTTATACTTGTTCCTATAAACCCTTCCCCTTTCCCCTGAAATTCCCTCCCCTCTCCCCTCTGGTCATTGCCAGCCTGTTCTCTATTTCATTGTCTTTGGTTATATTTTGCTTGTTTGTTTGTTTGTTTTGTTGTTTAAGTTCCTGTTAAAGGTGAGATCATATGGTATTTGTCTTTCACCACCTGGTTTATTTCACTCAGCATAATGCTTTCTAGTTCCATCCATGCCATATACAGCCTGTTTTAATCCCCTAAAAATAGTTTATTTTATTGATGGGCTATGCTAATAAAATCATTAGCCCCAGTTCAATATTAAATTGAATAAATGAGAAACTGAAGTTCAGAGAAGCAGACTCCTCACGCTTTTGGAGTTAGTTGTTACAGCCTATGTTCCATAAGTCTTTCTTTTAGGCTGATAGGTGGAAGTGAGATCACGAACCCCTCTTCATAACCCGTGGTCCACTGTCCTTTCTACTAGTACACTCAGATTCATTTCATTTTCCTCAAACTTCCAGCACTGTATATGACTTCTTCAGGGTACTGCAATAACAAGGTTGTTAAAAATACTGGTGTCTATTGCTGAGGTCTTAGATAAAAGTTATTTGGAAAATCTTTCTCTATAGCTTTTTACAAAAATGCTAAAACTATCCTAAGAAAAAAATGTTTAGCCTGAGTGTAATTATACTGTAGTCCCATTTTAAACCTATCAGCCATGGAAAAATATGCCAATATCTGCCCTAATAGTGGTCCCATATCTCAAACGCCCAGAAAACATTTATCCCCTGCAAACCCTGTCCCTGGGTTCCCTTATCTTCTGCCTCATAGGAGCATCACATAGGAGGACAGAGTTCACAGAGCATCATGAATCACTAGTACCCAGAGCCATGACTCTCAAACTTGAATGTGCACCAGAATCAACTGAGGAACAAGATAAAACTGAAAGTTCCTTGTCTCCATTCTTATAAATGATGATTAAAGAGGTCTGAGCTAGGTTTATAGTATGTGCATGTTTATTGAGTACCAGAGGATGTCTTCCTATAGGTAATCTATGAAGTACTTTTTCAGAAACTCTGAAGGTATTATTAGCCACAGAATAGGTGCTCAGTTTAGCACGCATTCTGAAATCTCTCGTTGACCTCCTGGTGTGTAGCAGGCATGGGAACTGGGGCTGAGACTGCAGACATCAGGAACACACTAAGCCCCAGCTCTGGCACACCACACCGCCTTCTTTATCAAGGTCGAACAAGCCACCTGCTCTTGCTTGCACCTCGTAGAATTCACATCAGTGATGGTGGCTGGAGCTGTTGCCGTGGAGCTCTCACACCTTAGGATTTCAGTTTCCTTGGTGATTAGCCAAGCATGAGCCTGACAGCCTTCACAGAGAAAGAAAATGCATGTGATTTGGCATTTCATAACTTTTCTTTGTGTACTCAGGAAAAAAAGGTATTTTGGAGAATTGTAATTCACAGCTATGGCAAAAGTTTCATACTCCCTTTTTATGTATAGCTAACATAATTTATCTTTTAATTATATTTATTGCAGTATCAGAGTGTTACAGCAAGTACTTCCAAAAAAGCAGCACACTGCCAGGTTCCCTGGTTTACACTGCACCCCTCATTTGACATCCACACAGAAGCATTTAGATGAATATTGCTCACTGCTGAAACATAAGCAAAATGCAAAACTTCCTTTGGAGTCATTTTATTGAACAGAACCTTTCTAAAGGAAATCTTTGAATACATGAAAATTTTCTTAAAGACATGTATTAGGCTGCATGCATATAAATTTCTCCATTACATGCATGAGAGACACTGTCACTTATAGCATGAACCCTATCTTCCAATCCTTAAAATGAAAAAAAAAGTGAAGACAGGGGAAAAGGAAAGAATTTAACCTGGTCTCTATCATTTGCAGCTTTCATGGTTTTCTTGTCTCATCCCTCAAATAGCAAAAAAGCAAGAAAAGGAAGAGTAGGGCTGTGAGCAAAGCAGTTGTGCTGAATGACCTAGAAAGGCCTCTGCTTAAAACCTGCTTCACGCTGGCTCAGCAGCTCCTGTTATGCCCCCCACACCCCGGAAGCACTGCTGAGAGGACAGACCTTTATCTATTCTCATGACATCACAGACTCACCAAGATATAGGGGATTTTTAGGGTACATTGAGTTCCTCCTTGGTGGTTTCCTTTTCATAGAAATTTCTCTGTCCATTCAGCTAAGCTTTGAGGTTCACTGCCCTTTGAAGTGCCCAGGAACCTGGTGGCCTTGTCCCACTGTTTTTCAGCTTCCATGGTTTCTCTTTTCTTTCCTCTTCTGTCTCCCAGAAGCCACTGGTCTCAGTAAGATCCAGATGCTGAGGCTGATGAATGTCACATGGGTAGTCTTTCAGGGACACTTGCTTTATTGGAAAAAATTTCTTCATAAAATAATGAATAAATTTTGACTGGTAAAATTATAGGTACAGGATGAGAGTCACCCTTTTGGATAAGCAGCCCATTTAGCAGCCTCAAAATAGATGACATAGATGACTCCATGAATCTTTCTCCAGTCCATACATAAAAATATTCTGAGAAGTTCTGAGAAGACATTATGGGAGAACATTAGAAGTGGGTATGAGGGATATTATTAGAAAACTATAGGTATTATGCAAAGTAGATACTGACAAGATTTTTCATTTATTTTCAAAATCACCTTGAGAAAGAGAGAGAGAGAGAGAGAGAGATCTACATTACCTTCCATATTCTTTAAATGAGAAGTCATAAAGTCTCAGTATCTTGACCCAGGTTACTTGCCAGGCACTGGGGCTTGCTAGAGTGGTGGGCTACCACGCAAGGCTGATGCTCTTTCCACCACAGCTTCATGCCTCCTGGAGAGTTGAGCCTTGGAAAAAAAACTTGGCATTTGCAGTTGGAAACACTAGAAGGAAATTTACTAAATGGAAAGGCAGGAGTAATGTTAAGACAGGAATTTTGGAGTAGAGTGGCAGAAAGTGAGGAGAAAAGCATGATAGGAAGCACCTGGAAATATGCCATATATCAAAGGATTTTATTAGGGGACATGGACATCTTTCTTAGATAGTGAGGATTTATCAGAAGTTTGACATGAACAACCATTGAGTTAGATCTTTGGTTTTCTATTCCCAGAGCTGAACATACCATTATCACTTCCCTCAAGGTATAAGTCAGAGTTTGCTGAAGAAGTTAGGAATGGCCATCACAAAGCAGGGACAGAACAGAAGTAAAGGCAATCAAGGAATGCTATTTAGAGAAAATCAATCAGGTAGTCCAATTGCACATGTGTGTTTGAGTGTGTGTGTGTTCAATTCAGAATCATCACATTCCCATGAAAAAAAAAATAGGCTAGAATAAGCCATATAGAGGTGGCACTTCACTATAGGATCAGCTGTGGGACATTAAATGACTTGCCCAAGTCCACATAGGTTCAAAGTGGCTTAAGAGAATGTGTTCTGGCTTCTCTTCCATGGTTTCACTGGGCACTGCTCTCCTAATGTAGGAAGGCATAGAGAAGCAGAATCTCTAGATTAAGGTTTCTCAACCCCAACACTACAAGCATTTGGGCCAGATAATTCCTCATTGTGGAGCTGTGTAGTGCACTGTAGGATGGAGACTATGGTAGCATTTTTATCCTGTCACTCCTTCTGTTGTGACAAACACACATGTTTTCAGACACTGACAAGCGTCTCCTGGAGTCACCACAGCCGCTGGCTGAGAAACACCACTCTAGATTGCATAAAAACTGCTCATATTCAACAATGTATGATATGTAACATAGTATATAGTTCACATTTTAATAATAATAAGCCATGTTCTAGCACAAGAGCAAACTGGACAATTAGGTAGTGATTTAGGAGTATCTGAAAGTTGTTTAGTTTTTCGATATTGCCTTAGCTCAACCAATCTTGTGGTCCAAATTCATAGTGGAAAAGTCTGAGAAACTTCAAGACATCTTGGGGATTTCTCTGCCATTTAAGTCCTAACAACAAAGAATAAAGACTTGAGAAGGCTTTTTTTTTTTTTTTTTTTTTTTTTTTGTAGGAATGGCATGGTCAGGCACTAGACTTTGAAAGCCATTTAGGAAGCAAGGCTCATTAGGGGTTATTTGGCCTTTTTCTGCATTCCTCTCATTAGATACATAGCTTCTTTCTCATGGTTCCTTTTCTGTTTAGTCCCCTATTGCTGCCAATGAGACAGTCCTCTTGGGGCTATGTAGTCAAAATTCCAGAATAACTGGGCTGATTATTGCCTTTATTGGTCTTACTATCCATACTCCCTCATGGGTGATGCAGCACAAAGAGGAGTCATTCACTGGGAGGCTGCCTCACTTGGTTCAGTCCTGACCCACCTAGGGCAGAAGACAAGCCATGACACCTGACCATAGGGCCACACCTCAACATGTTTTCACAAGAAGCAGAAGCAGCTATTGAAATGGACAAGCCTTATGGCTGATCTGACTTCTTGAGACTACATTGGACTTCACACTTAGTTGAGATTGGGAGAGGCAATAAAACCAAGTCTTTTTATTTTTACTTTTTAAAAATTTATTGTGTACAGTTACAGTTGTCCTACCTTTTCCCCCATTGCTCATCCCTACCCCATCGCCCCACTCCCACAGTCAATCTCCCCCATTGTCCATGCCTATGAGTCCTCTATTCATGCTTCTTTGCTTTCCCCTGCACCTTCTTCCCCCCATTTTCCAGTTTGTTCTGCATTTCAAAGTCTCTGGTTCTATTTTACTCATTTGCTTGTTCTGTTGATTAGGTCCCACTTATAAGTGAGATCATATGGCATTTGTCTTTCACCACCTGGCTCACTTCATTTAACATAATGCTGTCTAGTTCCATCCATGCTGCCACGAAGGGTAGGAGTCCCTTCTTTCTTTGTGCTGCGTAGTATTCCATTGTGTAAATGTGCCAGCTGTTTTGATCCACTCATTTACTGATGGGCACTTAGGCTGTTTTCAGCATTTGGCTATTGTAAATAATGCTGCTATGTCTGTTTTCAAAGACCAAGTCTCCCAGGCCAGACTGGAACATCCATAAAAGCAGACAGTAAAGTCATTTAAGCATATTTATGAGTAAACTGTCCTTAAATAATCCAGAATTTACTTTTCCATGTGTTTTCTTCATCTTAAAGGCTTCAGATTAATGGTTTAAATACAAAAGGACCTTTTAATAAAGAGACTGTCAAATAAACTGATACTACATTTTCTTTTCAAAGTGTCAGAGTCCTACTTGGTTTAGTAAATTTTCTGCATAGGTTAGAGTTCTTAAGAATAAAGGGGACTACATGAATGTGAGTCACCACCGCCTTCTCTTAAAATCACAATCAGAGGAGGGCTTTGCAAATTAGAATGGGAGAGGTATCCCTTATTTAATGTGCAAAATGACAGCACATGGGTGAGTGCTTTGAACCTGCGTATAAGAACTCTAAGACCTGAAGATGCTTTTTTATGAATAATTTAAAACTTCCCCTGTGTCAAGTTATTCTTTAAAGCAGCATTCTCTAACCTTTTTGGCACCAGAGACTGGTTTCCTGGAAGACAATTTTTTCAGGGACTGGGGAGGTGAGTGAGGGTTTCAGAATGATTCAAGTACATTTTATTTAAGCTCACCTGCTGTGCAGCCCGGTTCCTAACAGGCCCAGACTGGTACCGGTCCACAGCCCCGAGGTTGCGGCCCCCTGCTGTAAAGGAAATTGTTTTTGTGGTCATGTTTCATCATTAGTAATTATGCTATTTTCTTTTATCACAGGTAATGTATGAAATTGTTGGAGCAGTTGAAAAAAATAAAGACTCCCTTTCACAAAATCTTCTATTTGTGATGAAAAGTAAGTTTTTCCCTCTTACGGTGAAAATACCACACATTTCTTATTTCTCTGAACATTGTCCTATAAAATATGCCACCAGCTAAAGGATAATTGGAATTCTTTTACATTCTAATGCTCAGAATAATAAAGAGTGGATCTTTTCACACTATACATTGGTTACAATTTAATTTGGAGTCTAGTAGAAACCATAATTTAACTAAGCTTTTAGCAGATAGAAATTTAAAGCACCTTTAACACTCTAGTTTATGAATATAAAAAAGCTCTTCCTGAAGACTGATGAAGATGAATATGGCTTCCACAGTTATTTTGCCACAGCAGGGTGAATTCCGTTACTTAAGATGACTCTGGAACACACCTAAGGGGTAGTTTATTCTTATGTATTTCACATAAAGAACTAATGCTCACAATGTACAATAGAATGAGTGTACAAATTTATACATATGCATATACAGTCATATATGTATATTACAACACAAATTTATAAGTTTCATCTACTTCGTGAACCTTAGTACTTCATATACATATATATTAATTCTATACAATTCATAATACTATATACTACATTTATATATTATAATTATATGTATGTCAATATATAATTGTCTCTTTTAATAATTATTTTCTTAATAGCAGTTCTGCAGTGATTCACATTTTCCTACTAACCCTTTCAATGAGTTAAAACATATCATCTTTTGTGCTTGAAGTTGCTTTGAGTGAGATAGAGTCATTTATCTTTCCTGGGGAAAGAAGCACATGATAGTCTTTCATGAAACAGCCTTTGAGCTGGAAGTAAGACATCCATATCACTTCTGATTTAAGGAACACATTTACCTTAAAACAAAGATCACAGTTTCAATATATTTCTATTGTTTATTTATTTTTACTGGATTTATCTGAATGACATTGATTAATAATATTACTTAGGTTTCCTGTGTACAGTTTTATGATGCATCATCTGTATATTGTGTGTTCACCACCCCAAGTGCAATACATTGTTTTTCATGGAAAATTACTCTGCTCGCCTCTTAGAATTTAGGATTTCTGTGAGTTCTCTTAAAGGTTGAGACTAATGATAAAAATGTGGACTTGGAATGATATTGTATAGAAGAAAAAAATTGAAATAATTGATTCTATTGGTTATTATTGGAATTGTCTTCTAGTTTTCAATTATTTGAACTTTTACATATGCATACTTTTATTTAACCCATACATTTGATAAAGATCTAATGTTTTCCAGTTAGTGCAATGAGTTTTTCTTTATTTTTGTATTTTAGGGTATCAGAGTATATATTGAAAATGAGAATATGATAGCTAGTGATACTGCAATTCTCCTTATTTTAAAACAGTCCCCATATTTTAAAATCACCCTTTTATGAAAACTTGCTAACAAGTTCCAAGATAAAACCTAGTGAATCTTTTTTTATTCTAAACACTTTAGGCCAAGGATGTCAAACTCATTTTCGCCGGGGCCACATCAGCCTCAAGGTTGCCTTCAAAGGGCCAAATGTAATTTCAACTTCTTAATAGTTAAGGAGTAGTTACATCTATACAGTCCTGAAGTTATTTCGAATCTTTGGCTGTGTTCCAGTAAAACTTTACTGACCAAAACAGAAAGTGGGCCAGACTTGGCCCATGAGTCATAGTTGCACACCCATTCTATCATATGAACAAAATATGCATGTTTGTTATAATATTTTATGAATTGGAATGTTTTGATTCTGTAAATTTTTATTAAAATATACTTTATTAATAACGATTTCTATTTTCAAGTCCCTTGTTAAGTACTTTGTATACAGTGCTAATTCAATCCTCACATCATCCAAAAAAACCCAGTTGAGGAAGGTTGTAGGGTCCATTGTGGTGTTCATGCAAATACAGTTGTGTTTATGAGATGCCTGGCCAAATGCAGGCAGGTAACTTGGAGGTGCAGACATGCAGCAAGCCCTCCCATTTGTGCCTAGGTTAGAAATAAATTCTACTTGAGTCAGTAAAAAGCAGAAAGAGTCTAAACCCAGTTTTTTAAGTCTGCTTATAAGAACAGGAAAATTCTAGATTTACTGTCCATATTGCTATTATAGTCTTTTGTCTCTGAGCATCTCTGCATACATGCTTATACTCCATGGACACTTAGCTTGTTCCATTTTACTTACAAAAAAGGCACCTGATGCCATGTTTATAGACCCCAGAGAGGATTCTTCCCATTTCAGTGTGTACTATATAGAGGGACATGAAAGAAAACGGCCTGCGGTAAGTGACCCCATGTGATTGAAAGGCCAAAACTCTTCACCAGGGATTTTCTTATAGGTTCTGAGAAGAAAAAGGATGGCAGCATTTCTCATTTTATGTCCCAAGGCACCTGCTCTCACATCCCATTTGGTCAGTTTGTGGTAGGGCTCAAATGTTAGGGTCCCGTTGCATGATGGCATCTTCCTGTGTCAGTAGGATACCACTAGAGCACCATATCTTCATGCAGCCTGACAATATGATTCAGAGAAGGACAGATCTAGTCAGTTAGAGCTTTTCATCGATATTATGTCTAGTATTTATGAATTATTACAGTATTTTCCCCAAATTTAAGAATAACATATTGCACATTTTCTCTGTGGCTCCATCTGTATATCGACTTGCTACAAATACATGTAATTTTTAAATGGACCATGGTAATATGTGTTTATTATTTAACTTTATTTTGAAATACTTTTAAACTTAGAGAAAGTGACAAAATTAGTAAAAAGAACTCCCTTATATCCTTATCCCAGAATTATTGTTTTCTTTTCTTTCTTTTACTCTGTTTTTCTCTTCCTACCATTCTTTTCTCCCTTTTTCCTTCCTCCCTTTCCTCCTTCCCTGTGTGTGTGTGTATGTACATATATTTTTGAATCATTTGAGAATAGGTCACATTCATCTTTATGCCTAAACTCTTTGGTATACATATGAAGATCAATGACATTATCTATATAACATCAGTAAATTATCAAGATATGTAATATCAATGCAACAATAATGGTGCCCCTATAAAATTGAGGTTCCATTTAAAACTTTACCAGTTAGCCTCAATCACTTTTTAGGTGGCCTCACTCTGGTTTTTTAATCAAAAGTCACTAGTTTTTCTTTGATAAGTAAATTGTTAGGAAATACTTTAAGAAAATGTAAATATTTGCATCCTAATCAAACTTTCACACATTGATTTTGCATTAAATGAATTATTCTTACCTAAATTAATGATTTCTTTATGGTTGCAAGGTCATAATTTTCTAGCCCCAATTTTCCATCAACAGTGAATTCTACTATAATAAGTCCCCTTTCTAATTAATTAGTTAATTATCAGTATGGAATCATAAATTCTTTTTGTTTTCTCACCTCTTTTAAAAATTTATTAATGTAATATTGGTTGATAACATATACGGTAACTTTCAGGTGTACAACACTATAATTCTGTATTTGTATACTCTATTATGTGCCCACTGTTCAAAGTCTAGTTTCTTCTTGACCCCCTATTTTACTCAATGAATCATAATGTATTACTATTGTAATTTTGGTGCTGAAATTGCCCATGATGTGGCCAGTGAGAACCCCTTCAAGCTAGCTCCTATATCCTTTTGACAGGTTCTCTTTATCTTTTTTAGTACTTCCTTGCATTTTGACCTTCCAAGATGTCCCATGATTTTCTCCTTTGCCTCAGATCACAATCAACCACATGTCCTAGAAGACTTGATTTATTTTGGGGCAGACTAGTATTAGCAAACGTGAGCTCTGGGGACTTAGCGAGCTCATTTAAGCTTTTTGGCTCTTTCGGAACTCCAGAATTTAAGATATAAATACAGAACATATATAGAAAATATACAGATATGTAGCTATATATTATAAGTCATGAATTTATGCTATTATCTCTAATTTCAACCCAATACAGCAGGGCTCCTTTATGCCTTCTTGCTTTGCATAAAGGTGTCTTTCTTCTCTGACAGTTCTTCCTAGTTTCCTGTTTGTTTATTCATATAGTGATATTGCATTGATTATATTGCTAATAAATATGTTAGCCTAGACAAGCAAAATAATGTGGTCATAGAAAAGGTAAAGTGCTTTGCTACTAAACATTGCTAACTGTCTGATGGGCTGAGCATGATCCTAAATGATTTACACACATTATTTCAGTTTCATCTTGTAGTCATCTTTAAAGTAGGGATGGTTATGGTCATTTTAAAGAAAAGGAAACTAAAGCTTAAAAGCCTGTCTACATATAGATATAGGTAACACAAGAAAAATTCCTCTTAGATCCTTAAACACCATATACAGTTTTCACTCTGTATATATGTATACAGAGTGGTTATGTATATATTTGGTTATGTATATATTTAAATACATAACCAAAAATGTATTCATCATTGCTCCATTTTTTTTAAAGATTTTATTTATTTATTTCTAGAGAGGGAAGGGAAGGAGAAAGAGAGAGAGAGAAACATCAATGTGCGGTTGCTGGGGGCTGTGGCCTGCAACCCAGGCATGTGCCCTGACTGGGAATCGAACCTGCGACACTTTGGTTTGTAGCCCATGCTCAATCCACTGAGCTACGCCAGCCAGGGCCATTGCTCCATTTTTTCCCCAAGGTGTCAAGAAAGGAATATGGGCCCAGAATTATTAGAATTTATGTAATATAACATCTAATATATATCAACTTGCTTTTTACCTTTGCAACTTAACAGGACTAGAAAAAGAGACCATTCTTTTTACCTAACAACTGATGTAACCAAATGGGACAGGGTCTCTCATAGGTATTTTTGAATTTTATTTATCTATTACAGTTTGCATTCACTATTATGTTGTATTAGTTCCAGGTGTACAACCTAGTAGTTAGATAGTCATATACTTTACAAAGTCTATTCCTGATATTTCCAGTACCCACCAGGCACCACACATACTTATTACAATTTTATTGACTTTATTCCCTATTTATATATGAACCAAAAAAAATAAACAAACAAACAAAAGTGAAACAGACTCACAGACACAGAAAATAAGCTGATGATTTCCAGAGCAGAGGGGTTTTGGGGGACTCGGTGAAAAAGGTGAAGAGATTAAGAAATACAAATCAGTAGGTACAAAATAGTCTCATAGGTACTTACAGAGACAGGTTAGATCTTTGGGAAACATGTTCCTGGGTAGTTATTTTCCTGATATGGGGAGTTGCTGACAGAATCTATGCCTTCATTACTTGGTCAAGTGCACTAAAGGCCCTTGGGGTTAATGAGGTAAGATTCTGTTCAGATAGCTGGGAGAGTAGTAAGTGACAATTAGAAAGTGAAGGGTCAAGTGCTCAGGTGAAGGATTGGGAAACCTGGTATCAGGACTCTTGGCCAAGGGCAAAGATGGTCAAAATTCCTCAAATGAATAGTTGATAGTGGGGAAAATAACATGGAGGCAAAGGGAATGATAGACTCCCCAATTATATCTTTCACTCTGAATGCTTTAGTGGTTGAAGGACTTGGATAAGGAGTAAATTTTAATGTAAATTACAATTTTAGTGCCACTTACATATTCATTTGTTTATTTTCTAGCTAGTGAAAATGTCGTGATCAATCATTTGTTCCAGTCAAAACTGTCACAAACAGGATCCCTTCTATCTTCCTACCCTTCTTTTAAATTCAGAGGACATAAATCTGCCCTGCTCAGTAAGAAAATGACAGCTTCTTCAATTACCGGAGAAAACAGGAAGTATTTAGAACTTAGTAAGGTAGGAATTTTTGTGATTCTTATTTGGTTGTTTTTAAATTTGCTTAGAACATTTGCTTCTTTTTTTAAAAAAAGCACAATCATCAATAATAATGGAAAGAAATTTATATTTTAATTTTAAAAATTTAAAGGGAAGGATGCCTACCTGACTTATAACCATCAGAAAGAAGGAACAGTATAGAAAAGTACTATACACTAAAAATTCAATAGCAAATACAGCATTAGTAATTGTGTTGGTTATCTGTGCAACATCCTATTTATGTTTCATCTCTATAACAGTCTTTGTGATGAACGGAAAGTAACTTAAAGGATGGTAGGCTTAGAGGGAATTAACTTAGCTACCTTATTCTTTTGGCATTAATTACTTCAGAGGTTTTAGGTCTCTAAACAATAAATTGTAGTTTCTTATAGACATAGTGTAATTTTCAGGTGCTAGAATGTTTAGTGGATGTTTTGTAGATGTTAACTTATTTTGTATTATACTTTTTTAAATGTATTTTTGTCTCACACAAGTGTGGTTGTACTTACAACCTAACGATTCTCACTATTTATGCAATAGAACTAAAATTCAGAGAAGAACTAAAAATTCAGTGCAGAGATTTTTCAAACTGAAATGTTGTAAGTTTAAAATTCATTGTAGCCCAGTTTGTTTTGCTTGCTTCCACCAAAACCATAAAAGATGAGAAATATAATTGGGAAGGTGTCCAGTTCAGCCATTTTTAGATACTCAGTTGTGGCTTGCTGAAATGCATTTTAGCTTACCAATTAAAATGAAAGCATAATTAAAATCAGCCCTATTTTAGAAGAGTGGAAGAAATATGTATAACATATTAGAAGCAAGTCTGTGTGTGTGTATTTAGTTCGTAGGCCTTTGATTTAGGGATCCCTTGGTATAGCTGTTGTAGCACTATATAATCACAGGACTTCCAGCTCACCAAATACAAAATGTATCCTTTACATTAAAAAGACAAAGGGTTGCCCTTTATAAGAAAGACCTTTTTATCTTAAGGTTTTCAGTGAACTTTCTGGTCTGTCCTTTTTCAATCATCCTGAAAATCAAGAGCAAGAAATCACTGCACAACTCTAAACTGCAATTTTTAACCTTAATTATTAAACATTACCAGGCAAAGATGCCATTAGTCTTCTCCCTAAAGGACTGCAGAAGAGAGATAATTTATAGTAGCTCCTCCATCCAGAAAAGGAAATTTAGTGTTCGATTTCAAGAGATAGAGATTTATTTATTATGATCATTCCTTAAGTGTACCATTTCTCACTTCTCTTCAAACTGTCCTCATCCCTACACGTCCACCCCTATGGCCGGCAGGGTAGGAGTCTGCCCACTCTAACTGAGCATCACATTTGGCTTTGTGTTTGCAGAAAAAGGTTGATTGCGAACCAGTCGCTTCATTTTACAGTCCCTTGTCAGTTATAATTAATCATCTCTGTTTGACAGTTCATCTTAACGGAAGGAAAAGAACTATTGCCATGGTAGTAATTGCACCAGATTGACAAGAATGCTTTATCAGAATTTTTTCTTCTATACAGGTCTATTTTAAGATAAATGATTTTGGATCAATAGATATGTTGGCCTAAGTCTGTGTGATTTTGTGAAATGTAAAGGTACATTAGTAGCTGAGGTTTCTTTTAACCCCTGGTGGACTTTAATTAATTACCTTCAGCCCTTTATTTCTTTACTTCCACAAGCTTCATTTTAACTGATTTCTTTTATCTCCACTATCATTTATACTTTGCTACACATTTTTTTTTCTTTTAAGAGGCATATTTAATTACTTATCAAAGAAAACAGTCTATTATCATTTTTCACAGCCAGGTAATTTACTAACCCCTTTTGATAGTTTTAAAAAAATAAGAAAAGGAAAGGTAAGAAAAAATAGGCAAGAAACTAATCATAGTCAGTCTTAAGGGAACAAGCCAATGATTATCAAAAATATCAAGCCTCTGTAATACACAATAGTATTCTTTTGGCCTAGAGTCAGCTACATTTCATGGTGAATATGGACCATTAGTAGTACAACCAGTAAAAATACCAAGGTGAATTTACTGTACCACCAAGCAAGTATGAATCTATATTTACTTTCAAATTAAAGTAGATGTAGGATGGCAACAGCCATGCACTTGAAAATTTGGTGGTAATAGCTGTTATTTTACATGTAGTTGCCCATTTCCCCAACTTTTTGGTAATGTTACAGAAAATCATTTGGTACTGATTTTTACAGCCTTTTTTAAATCTATATCTGCCTATAAGGGAATTTTTCTTCTAAATCAGAGGTGTCAAACTAATTTTCACTGGGTGCCACATCAGCCTTATGGTTGCCTTCAAAGGGCCGAATGTAACTTCAACTCCTTAACAGTTAAGGAGTAGTTACATTTACACAGTCCTAAAATTATTTCCGCCGTTTGAAGGCAACTGCCAGACTGATGTGGACCCCAGTGAAAATTAGTTTGACACCTCTGTTCTAACTGGAATTTAGTAAACTAAATTTTCTCACCCTTCCTTTCTTTTTGTTTTCTTTACAGTTATTAAAAAAGAAAGGAACCTCTACATTTCTTCAAAGACTGGAAAGAAGAGGTCCAGTTACCATTGCATCTCAACTCAGGGTTAGTTATGTATTCCGATTCTAAAACTTAAATTTGGATTACACTTACTGTATAGGGTTTACATAGAATTTTCCCCAATTTGTTGACCACTGAGTACCTTCAGAAAAATTGAACATTCACACAGAGTGAGTGAATGCATAATATTAAAAGTTTTGATTGAAGGTATTTTTATTTACAAGCTGCTTTATATTTTTAGTCAGAGTCTTCTTCGGAGAATCCATTTGGCTTTACTTCTCTCCTTAGGACTCTCTAATGGATATGATTGGAAAACTTCAGAAATGCAGTCTACACTTCATTCACTGCATCAAGCCCAATCACTCCCAGCTGCCAGATACCTTTGATAATTTTTATGTGTCTGCTCAGCTGCAATATATTGGGGTCCTGGAGATGGTGAAGATCGTCCGATATGGATACCCCGTTCGCCTTTCCTTCTCGGATTGTCTGTCAAGGTAAATTTTGTTCTTGAAACATTATGTTCACTCTTCAGTGTAGCACACTGACGGTATTGCAACAAGCATCTTTGGTTTTTTCTTTATTATAGCATTGCTTTTATTGTTTATTTTCTTCAGTCTTGGAGAAACCAAACTGGGGAACAATGAAAGGCACTGACAAAACTAATGTAAGAAGTCACTAAACTTAGACACCTAGGAAATCATTTTCATGTTCTCTTAAATTTGTGGATTTCCTTGGATTTAAAGATTTATAAAATAGTTGCATATAATGTTTATATAAAAGTTATTATTTAAAGGAAGAACATATATGTGATTGTTTTTATATCTATAAACAAAACATTTTTTTTAGATTAAGGATTGACAAACCACTTATTGACAAAATTCAGACCATCACCTATTTTTGTGAATAAAGTTTTTCATTAGAACACAGCCATTGGCAAAATAACAAGAATGTCTGTTTTTAAGTGAGTATACAAAATAAAAACTAGAAAGTATGGGGGGAACCCCCAAAATGGAATGTATTCATAAACATTGTGTATTTGTTCTGACATGTTTAAACTTTAGTCGCCTCCAAAGTACTTTTTTCATCTGACGCAATGCACCTATTGAGACATATTTTCCACTGCTCAAAACAGTGCTTCTGCTGTTTTTTATCTCACCTCATTCACATGGACAAAAAGTTTTGTTGGACAACTTTTTCATCCAGGGGAAAAAAAAATCACCAGGGTGCTATCAGGTGAATAGGGAGGGTGGTCCCCAGAGGTCATACTGTTTTTGGTCAAGAACTGCTGAACACTCATGGCAATGTGGGCAGGTGTCCTCATAAAAACCATCATGAAATGGGCAAACATATTGAGAGAGTTTTCCAAAAAACAAGTTAACTGAAGCTGAACACGGCCTCTCACAAAATCACCAGCTGGTACACCAATACATATAGGTACTTTCAGTGCTCACCTAGTTGGGGAAGCCTGTACTATATAGAAGATAATTCTGGGGTCTTTGGGAGGTCTCCCCTTGTATTCGTTAATTCTGTATAAAAAGATGAAAATTTAAAATAATGTTGACATAAAATAGTAATACAGATATTATAAGACTAAAACCTAGCATTCACGGTTAAAAACTAACTGTACAATATAGTATGTAAAATATTATTGACAAATTTTTCATTTAAGAAATTTTAAGACTTTTGTTGACCAGAAGTCTGAAGAAGCTGCTAAACTTAAACCAATAAGTTGGAAATATTTAGCTCAGAACAAAGAACATAATATTTATGACTAAAATCCTATGTTCATTTTTAAACACTTGTCTTCCCATAAGAAAGAGTAGCATTTCTTCATTGTGCATTTTGGTGAAATTCACAAAGACACAAAGAAAGAAATATCATATGAGTTTTCTGGATCTATCTGTTTAAAAATGACTGATAGAATATCTTTAGAAGTGAAGATAAAATTGACTACATATCATAATAAATGATTTGGAAAGTGAATATGTTTAAACTGCAGAATGTATGTTTCAGATTCACAAGATATCTGTGGTTTTAAAACTTAAAATATGCTTACAAACACACTAATAGACTCTCCCCCCTGTAGGGAAGAACTGCAGTGTATTTCCCACTCATAGTAGCTTGGGCTATTTGAAGTCATTGCTCCCACTGTTTAAGTACACATAGTCTTTGGATTAAATGAGTTTAGAACCTTCCCCTGTATAATAGATTCCCAAATTCACCCCAGACCTTCTGAATGGTAATCAATACAGAGTGAGATCCAAGGACTCTCTCACTCTGTCTTGTTATGAAGGGTAAGGTGATATGTGCTAGCAGCATGTGGTATCAAAGCATCACAGGCCTTGACAAATTGCAGTTTGGGCAGCAGTAGTAACTCCCTTCCCAGGTATTGTCATGACCAGCTGTTCCCCCAAATTATTTCCCATTAGAATCACTATAGGCTCGTTAAAATGGATTTCAGAGCAGCTCCCCCAGAGTTTCCCACTTAGTAGGACTAGATGAGGCCAGTGAAATTAGTATTTCTAATAGTAATGTTGACATTGTTGGCACGTGGACAACTGCTTGAGAACCACTGGTCTAGAATACCTAGTCACTTAGGCACATGTATTTTATTCTGTTTTCTCCCAGCCAGGGGTGGAAAGTATCTGAATGCCATGATAATTAAAGTGAACTTGTTGAGAATGCAAAATTTCAATTATTTATTGAATTATTGAATTGAAATCTGCAAATTTGTGAAGATACCCAAGTGATCTATATGCACCTGGAGTCTGAGAAACACTGTTGATGGATTTCTATATTGCATATGAAACAGGATTAATCTCACTCTGTGAATAATTTTTAAATCTTATTTATTTTATTTTACTTTTTATTGTTGTTTAATTATAGTTGTCTCTATTTTCCCCCATTACTCTCTCCTGCCCTACCCATCCTCTATCTCCCACATTTAATCCTTACCCCCACCCCGTTGTCTTTGTTCATGGGTCTTTTATACATGTTCCTTCACTTGACCCTTCCCCTTCTTCCGCACATTATCCCCCTCCCCACTACCTTCTGGTCACTGTCAGTCTATTCTTTATTTCCATGTCTCTGGTTCTGTTTTGCTTGCGTGCGTGTTTTATTTATTAGGTTCCACTTATAAGTGAGATCATATGGTGTTTATGTTTCACCGCCTGGCTTATTTCACTTAACATAATACTCTCCAGTCCCATCCATACTGTCCTGAAGGATAGGAGTTCCTTCTTCATGCTGCTGCATAGTATTGTGAATAATTTTTAAAAGTATATTGAATTCATTTTTTATTTGTTTTGTTAGAGAGTCCTAGAATCATGGAATCAAAGAAGCTATGCATCAAAGGGCTCTCAGTGTTCCTCTAGTATAATCTTTGGTAGCTACATAATTCTTTTTGATTACTATTCTAGGAAGCAGTCATTTGAATTGCCCTATTTTCCCAGAAAAGGGTGGAGAACATGGATGTGTGTGTGTTTCTGTGTGTACGATGTTATATATAATAATGATTTGAAAATTATTTTTATCTTTACTTGATTAAATTGTTTCAAATATAGTTTGACATATATATATTCTACCAGGATTAATTTCCATTACAATAGCATATGCAATCAGTGTCTTTTAAAAGTAGGTTCAATATTTTATATGTCGGCATTTCTTGATATAAAATGACTTCCAGGCAGGGATCACCTCTTTTTCAGGCACAATTCCTTTGCATTGTAGGTGTTTAATCAATGTTTTCAGAGTGAACCTGATATTTGTGAGATTAATGGTTGTCCAATTTGAGGTAATGTTCCTGCATAACAGAGACCATAGCCATACTGTTTGTTTAAAAGAGTGGTGCAAATGGGAAAGGATATCTTTCGGTAAATCTTTGTATTTCTTTAACCAGGAAATGTGATTCTATTAATTATCTTTATTTGCAATGGCATATCAGTAGAAATTGAATTATTAATTTATTTACATGGAAATATTTATCATTGTTCTTAAATGAAGGATAGTAGTCTAGAATATTATCACAAAAAATGCCAATCCATAGAGAGCATCAGTTTCTATAAAACTTGAAGAAAACACAATCCAGATACTATTACATCAAGAAATAACATAATTTAATATTTATTTGTAAAGCTCATCAGAACTTTGAAAGCCTTGGGCAATCAAGCATCATTATAATAAAAAAAGTTGACTTCTGGCCATGATGGAGGCATAGGTCCATATGCTTTGCCTCTGCACACAAACAAAAGAAGAAAAACAACAAATTTATAAAAAAAAAAAACAGAACTGCCAGAAAATCAAACTGTATGGAAGTCCAACAACTGAGGACTTAAAGAAGAAACACTCATCCAGACCAGTAGGAGGGTCGAAGCTGGGGAGCTGGGGTAGAGAGGACGCATGGCAAGGAAACAGCATCAGGACTGGGGCAGGCAAGGCAGCAGCTGGCACACTGGGCAGTCCCACATTTACATGCGGATAAATCTCGAGGAACAACTGGGGAGTGAGACAGACCATGAAACCCAGGGTTCCAGCACTGGGAAATAAAGCCTCAAAAACCTCTAACTTGTGAGGTTTGAGGCAGCAGGAGAAACTTCTAGCCTCACAGGAGAGTTCATTGGAGAGACCCATAGAGTACTAAAATGTACAAAAAACCACCTACCAGGGACTCTGCACCAGAAGAAAACAATTTGCTTGTGGGTAGCAGGAGGAAGTGACTGAAAACTTGCAGAGAGCTGAGCAAGTGGCATTGTTCTCTCTTGGACCCTTCCCCAACATAGAGCCCCAGGACACAGCAAAGAGGGTTGCCCCATCCTCACGAATACCTAAGGCTCTACTCCTTACTATGTAACTGGCATGCCAAGACAAAAACGTATGGCCCAAATGAAAGAACAGATCAAAGCTCCAGAAAAAATACAACTAAGTGATGAAGAGATAGCCAACCTGTCAGATACAGAGTTCAAAACACTGGCAATCAGGATACTCACAAGATTGATTGAGTATGGTTGCAAAATGGAAAAAGTAAAGGCTATGGAAAGTGAAATAAAGGAAAATGTACCGGGAACCAAGAGTGAGAGGAAAGAAACTGAAACTGAAATCAATGATTTGGAGCAGAAGAAATAAGTAAACATTCAACCAGAACAGAATGAAGAAACAAGAATTCAAAAAAAAAAAAAAAAATGAGGAGAGGCTTAGGAACCTCTGGGACAACTTTAAATGTTTCAACATCCTAATCATAGGGGTGCCAGAAAGAGAAGAGGAAGAGCAAGAAATTGAAAACTTACTTGAAAACAGAATGATAGAGAACTTCCCTAATTTGGGAAAGGAAATAGACTTCCAGGAAACCCAGGAAGGTCAGAGAGTCCCAAACAAGTTGGACCAAGGAAACACACACCAAGGCACATCATAATTACATTACCTGAGATGAAAGATAAGAAGAGAATCTTTTTTTAAATTTTAATTATTTTATTGTTGTTCAATTACAGTTGTCATATTTTCTCCCCCCTTCCCCTTACCCCCTCCAAACCCACCTCCCTCCCTTGCTTCCACCTTGCCCCTTGGTTTTGTCCATGTGTCCTTTATATTAGTTTCTGAAAACCCTTCTCCCCACTGTCCCTCCCCCTCCCCTCTGGTTATTGTTAGATTGTTCTTAATTTCAATGTCTCTGGTTATATTTCATTTCCTTTTTTCTTTTGTTGATTATGTTCCACTTAAAGGTGAGATCATATGGTATTTGTTCCTCACTGCCCGACTTATTTCACTTAGCATAATGCTCTCCAGTTGCATCCATGCTGTTGCAAAGGGTAGGAGCTCCTTCTTTCTCTCTGCTGTGCAGAATTCAATTGTGTAAATGTACCATAGTTTTTTGATCAACTCATTTACTGATGGGCACTTAGGTTGCTTCCAACACTTGGCTATTGTAAATTGTGCTGCTGTGAACACTGGGGTGCATAGGTTCTTTTGGATTGGTGTTTCAGGGTTCTTAGGATATAATCCTAGCAGTGGAATTGTTGGGTCAAAGGGCAGTTCCATTTTTAGTTTTCTGAGGAAATTCCATATTGTTTCCCACAGTGGCTGCACCAGTCTGCTTTCCCACCAACAGTGTACTAGGGTTTTCTTTCTCCACATCCTCTCCAACACTTGTTTGTTTATTTGTTTATGTTGGCCATTCTCACTGTTGTGAGGTGGTATCTCATTGTGGTTTTAATTTGCATTCCTCTGCTGGCTAGTGATGCTGAGCATCTTTTCCTGTGTCTCTGGATCCTCTGTATGTCCTCCTTGGAGAAGTTTCTGTTCAAGCCCTTTGCCCATTTTTTAATTGTGTTTTTTGTCTTCCTGGAGTGGAGTCGTGTGAGTTCTTTATATATTTTGGAGATCAAGCCCTTGCCTGAGGTGTCATTGGCAAATATGTTTTCCCATATGGTTGGCTCTCCTCTCTTTTCATTTTAATGCTGTTTTCTTTAGCCATGCAGAAGGTTTTTAGTTTGATGAGGTTCCATTTGTTTATTCTTTCCTTTATGTTCCTTGCTTTAGGGGACATATTTGTGAAGACGTTACTGCATGGTATGTCTGAGATTTTCCTGCCAATGTTTTCCTCTAGGACTTTTATGGTATTATGACTTATATTTAAGTCTTTTATCCACCTTGAATTCATTTTTGTGTATGTTTTAAGTTGGTGATTGAGTTTCATATTTTTGCATGTAGCTGTCCAGATCCCCCAACATCATTTCTTGAAGAGGCTATTTTTACTCCGTTTTATGCATCTTCCCCCTTTGTCAAATATTAATTGACCATGGAGACTTGGGTTTATTTCTGGGCTCTCTGTTCTGTTCCATTGGTCTATGTGTCTGTTCTTATGCCAGTACCAGGCTGTTTTGATTACAGTGGCCTTGTAATACAGTTT
>PVIA01009164.1:0-63797 GCA_004024845.1 Tonatia bakeri | reverse complement strand
AATAAAGATTGTATATTTAAAGTGGAAAAAAAGAATACAGTCTCTTAAACAAAAAGGTTCCATCAGGAACCACAGACAAAAAACACACCTGGAGCTCAAGCCTGAAAATTCGCAGGGTGGGATGGTGCTGGTGTCCGACAGATGCAACCACCAACATTTCTGGATGCATTATGGGCAGGCGGGTGGTCTCGCAAGCGCTGCATCTGCCAATAACTCTGCAGAGTTCAAACACATCCCAGTAGTTCTTTAAATGTCTTGTAAGCAGTGATGTCAGCCAAGAAGATTTAGAGAAAGTGAACATACCCTAGCAATAGTTGCCATAAGAATAGAGCTCCTTTTTTTTAATGCCAAGATATCCCTTCTAAAGACACTTTACAAACCTCAAGGTCACCTTTGTTAATTTCCGTTATGCTTTATTAATTTAGTTCATCAGTCAGTCAATCAACAAACATTTTAAAATTTCCACTCTTTGCCAGGCACTGTAATAGTAGGTGCTGCCGAAACAGAAAAATGACTAAGACTTGACCCTTCTTCCTTTAGGTATCACAGTCTAGTGCAGACAGGTAACTGAGATAATGATTAAAAGAGAGTGAGGTATGTGGTTTAATGAAAGAAACAGTAGAAGTGAAAATGAAGTGACTACACCCAAATTTAAGAACTGGGATGGTTCTGGCCTTGGTTAGTGTGGCTCGGTGGGTCACATGCCAGCCTATGAACTGAAAGGAGGTTGGTTAGATTCCCAGTCAGAGCACATGCCTGAGCTATGGGCCACGTCCCCAGTTGAGGGCATGGGAGAGACAACCAATCGATGTATCTCTCACACACTGATGCTTCTCTCCCTCTCTTTCTTCCTCCCTTCCCCTCTCTTTAAAAGTAAATAAATAAAATCTTAAAAAAAAAGAACTGGAATAGTTCTGTCTTGGAGAAAAGTATGCTCCCTCTGGTTACTTACAGCCTGGTCCTTCCTGGGAGTACCCAGTCCATTCTTTTCTCTCTCTCTTACACAGGCCATCAGAGTACAAGACAGATGATATGGTAACAATGGCAGATAGCTTTACAATTTTCTTTACTCTTCTTGATGAGTCACTGTGCTTTTCAGAATTCACTGTAGTTTAAATTTTCAAAGCGCCAAGCAAAAGCAGAGTGAACCAATTTACATCTGATTACCTTTGTGTTTGTTGCCCTTCCAAAGGAAAAAAGAACAGTAGCTCTTTCATGTCAGTAAATACAGAAAAATAGACTTAGTCTTCCTCTTGAGATACTTACCTAACCAGAAAAGTAAGTTTGGAAGTTGGCATTTACCTGAATGCTTTGATAGGAAATGCTTGGGGTAACTTTATTAGCATACCTGGCAAGATATAATTGAATAGCACTTAGAAACCCAGGGACTCAAAGAGGAAGTAGTAGAAAAGTTTTTTACTACTTTATTTCATGATGTTTTTAAGTCTGAAATTATTTACAATTGAAAAGTTTTCTAAAATGTAAAACAAGAAAAAATGGAGCTGGTTTTCACAAGAATGAAAGGGTTAGAGAATGTAAGTAGTGAGAGAGGGCCTTCAAGGTGAAGGTGGAGAGACATGAACCCGCATGGCGTATCTAGGTGACTGCAAGCATTTTAAAAGGCTGGAGTAGGAGATGTCTGAGGTGCAGGACATAAACGACAAGAATGACACAATAGAGACAGCTCAGAGAGGAACGTGTACACCATGCTAAGGTTTTTCATTAGTAGTTTGTAGGGTTCCCAAAATGCCTTGGTTACATCTGCATTTTAGAACAATCATTGATGTCAATCTGGAAAATGAACTGGAGGAAAGGTGAAGCAAAGCAAGAGGAAAGCAATACATTTATTTTTAAAAAGGCCATTTAAAGGGCCCAGTAAAAAATATGTGGAAATAGGAAATTCCAAAACCACCCCAATTTTGATGCAAATTTGATTAAAATTGCAGCTGAACCCACAGAGCACACATCACAATGTTGGCACAAGAGCCCTTGAGACTACGAAGAGCTAGGCTAAATATCATGATTTTTCATAAAAATATGGAGGAAAGTTGAAAATATTTGCAAATCTATTACCACAAAAGCATGATCAATAAAGAGAATTGCTCAGGCGTAGTGCACAAGATTAAATCCATAGTACTCCATATAGCATTATAGAGTTGAGATTCTGGCCAAGTTTCTAAAAGGGGGAATAAACTTTTCCTATAGTACTTTGATTCCTAACAGCTGAGACTTGTAGTTTTCTCCTATGGAATATAATTCTTAATCTCCAGGTTACTGCAAGGTTGTTTTGCATGTTAGTGGGTAGACATATTTTCCTCACTGTTTGTTATAGGAATTTTCACTTGCTAGATTGTTTGTTGCAGAAAATTGAGCTTACTCACTGAACTTGTAATATACACTGACTTCTTTCGGGATCTGCTCCGCTACATAAGAGGCATGAACCTCAATGTGTCAATCCATGTGGTTCCCTTTCTCCCCGTAGACATTTTTAAGGGGGAAAAACTATCGCCTAATTCCAAAAGATTCATTCTAAATCAAGAAGTCTGTTTCTTCCACAGTGATCAGGTCCCTAACCGAGGACTCATATGGTAATAGAGAGGAACAGATAGAGTTAACAGGCAGATGAATGGGTCTTACTCATTTACAGGATACGGATAATGAAGGAGAGTGGAAGATACTTCCCAGATTTGTCTTAAGTGATGAGAATCATAGCAAATTCCTTCACCAAAATACAGGAGAAAGAGCAGCTTGAAAAGATAACAAGTATCATTTGAGAAATGCTGGATTATATACTTTTACTTACATTCAAAGTCATGTTGAGCAATAGTTGAAAATATGAATCTGAGGAAAGAAACTGGCGTTTGTGATAAATATGGAAAGATTGTGAATGTACAAGTAATAACAAAAGCTATAACACTTGTGCCCACTGAATTAATAATCCTTTATATTTATATGTAAAGGATACATGTATATATGTATAGCATGTGGCAATTTTCTAAGCACATACCATTTAATAGCTCATGTGAGGTAGGTAGTTCACAAGCAGCTATTCCCATTTTACAGATGAATACTCCAAGGACCAGACAGGTTGAAATTTGCCCAAATTCACAAGTGCACTCCAGAGCTCAGATTTTCTGTTGGTGCCCTGGTCCATAGCAGAGTTATTTCTATTGTTCCATATTGACTCACAGTGAAACCAGTGTGTGCCAATTCATGGGACTAAATCCTGGGGCCAAGTACTGTGCTCTCCAACTTGAGTGAACCTGATCACTCAGAAGCAGATCCCAAATTCTCCACTGCACTTAAAATCATAACGACTTAAATGAACACAAAGCTACCCATGCTTCATTTTGAAAGTACTGTAGGCGGTTATTGCCTCCCTCCCACAGCTGCCATTTGCCTCCTTCATACCGGACTTTTAGAAATGTACTGCCTTCTGTCATAGGGAACAAAGGCCTCTCAGTTAACCAAGTGTTGGTTGGCCTCTATTTGCTCTGCTGTGGCAAGAATTCCATTGTCTCATGCCATTTGCCTTAAGTCATAGAAACACAGAGAAGACAGAATGAATAGACTGTCAGATCCCATTATCATCCCTCCAGACTACCTGTGGAGAGATGACAGGGAACTTAGGTGGGCATAAAACCACAGAAGAGCAATGACATCCTCTGTGCCATTGGGGTTTATGAGCCAAGTGGCTCAGACCAGAGTATTCTCTAACCTGCAATGTGTCTCTTATGCGAAACTAGTTAAAAACTCCTAAGTAAGAGATTATTTCTTTTCCAGAGGAGAAGAGTTGTGAATACTTGAGGCGAAGTGGCATTGAATGGGATGAATAGGATTTCAGAAGAAATTTTTAGAAGAATTTGGCCTATATTCAGGCAAAAAGCAAGAGCTCTCTGTGCAATAGAAGGAAGTAGTGAAAGAATGGAGAAGAAAACAAAAGCGATGCGGCAACGAAAAGAGGTAGTCTTGGAAGTAGTGTGAATGCACTCAACCGTGCAGAACTGCACCGACTTTAAAAAGTGCAAAATGAACATTTTCAAGCAGAGCCACAATGGCAGCTATTGAAATACAGCAAAATGATCCAGAAATCAACAGAGATAAAGCAGTCTCCGCAACGGAAATAAAGCTCCAGACATGACCCCACTTTCACATCACACGTACATGCCAGACGCCGTATATTTTATACCCAAAGACGCCATTGCATTTAATGGGAATTTTACATGCACAGAGACTGTGGGGTTTCGATACAAAATGAGGGTTTGAATTGCTAGTACCAAAAAAGGAGTTAGAAGGGTCCCAGTTGCCTTAGAAAAGTCGTATTTGGGATTTGAGCACACTTTGTCTTTTTGGCAAGGGTGAGTTGCTATTAGTTTATTAGTATGTTCTCAGTTGGACTCCCCTTTTCATGTGCCTATAGTGCAGAGACTGACAAAACAGCTGATATACATGGATCCGTAAAACATCTGGGAGTGAGTGAGGCAAATCAAAGGTAGTGATGAGAAAAAATGAAATAAAATACTGTGAAGGGAAGAACAGGACATTGTGAAAGAGAGTAAGAGAAAGGACAGGAACACACAGAATTGGATGACCTTTCTGGTAAATGTTATCCTTAGTTAGACATACACTAGGTATTAAGGAAGTAATATTACCTCTTATCAAAAAAGCAAAACAAAATAAGTACAATATGAATATATTCTATTAATGTCATAAAGGATAAGCTTTTTTATAATGCATTCACAATATCTGCTATTTCCCAATAAGCATGTTTGTTTTTATGATGGGAAATGCTTTTGCTTAAGCACTTATGATTATTTTTTAAGCAAAATCTTAAAATTCAAGCATCATCATCTTTTATAACAGTGGTATAGCCCACAACTTGGGCCTACACAACATCTTCATTGTAGAAAAGAATTGAATATGACTTAGAAGATCTAGCTTCCAATTCTTGTTACTAACTGTGGCATTTGGCCAAATCATGTCATTCTCTAAGATCCTTTTTCTAACAGGTATATCAGGATGGGGCAGTGGAAGTTTCCCATGCACTTCTCAGAGTTATGAAGAACAAATGATAAAATGTATTTTCAACTTCAGTGGCATCTACAAAGTTTTAGTATGCTATAAATAATACTAAAATACACATTAGCTCAATTTCATCTAAAAGAGTCACTTTTAGAAATGTTTATCTTGTCTTCTTTCTATAATGTATTCTTATTTAAAATAAAAATGTAAAAATCGGATGTAGAAAAAAAGTCAACCATAAATATTACCGTGCAGAAAAACTCCCATGAATGTTTTTAATACCACTTTCTTTAAAAATTTTCTTCTGAAATCCTATTCATCCATTCAATACTATTTCACCTCAAATATTCAAAACTCTTTCCCTCTGGAAAATAAATAACCTCTTACAAGTTATAAATAGTTTCTCATAAGAGATACATTTCAGGTTGGAGAATATTCTGAGTTGGTAGAGAAGTGAATTCAGGTAAAGCAACTTAATGAAGAGACTGCTTTCAGAAGTGTGGGCAGGGTCAGGGGATTACACAAGGAATGGGGAGGCGCACGAAGAACGACAAAAGTGGGGAGCTGTTACCAATCCCCCCACCCCCCAGCCCCTCAGACAAAGGCTACAGAGAGAAAAATATAGCTGATTAGAAAGAGCCATAGTATTGGAGAGCCACAGATCTGAAACCTGAAAGAAATCGAACAGAGATTGCTCTCTTCTCTATCCCTCCAATCTTATGCTAGTGCCTTCCATGGGCCAGAATCAACTGGAATAGTCTAATGGGAGGCTGATTGGACGTCCTCTGATGAAGAAGCTCCCAGAATATAGTCTAGAGCATCCACCTATCAAGGAACTCAGCAAGGCAGACGAGAGAGGAAAATCAGTCTGGTGGGAAGCTGGCAAAGAGAGAATTAGCATGCATATTAAAATGAGAAGTGTAGTATATGATAAGTGTTGCATCTTAAACTTTGTTAACCAATGACCATTTTTCATGTTATTAAAAGTTTTTTCCCTGTGGCACAATTTTTATGACCTTGTAGCACGTTATCAATAGAACATAGAATATATTTGAGGTATATACATTAGTTTTTTTTTCCTTTTTCAAATATCCTTGTATGTCACTATATTTTTATTTATGTCATAATTGTCTTATAAATTCCTAGAGTTAGGATTCAGAAGATGTAAATGAACTTAAAGTTCTTGGTACATATGCCAAAATCTCCTCTAGGGAATAGATGACAATGCTGATTGCTGTACAAACTCATCAATACTGGGCATTTTTATATTTTTAATTTTACCATTTCATTCAGTGATGAAAATTTACTCTATTTTAATTTGCATTCATTTTATTAGTAGTAGTATTGAATATATTTTCAATGTCACTACTTACTTCTTTTCTAGCGAATTGTGTTTCTCTTTTCCTGGTTCTTCTTTTGAAGGACCAGGAATCATTTGAAATAAGATGTTCTGATGTCAGTCTATTCTCCAGTTATTTTAGGTATATATGTCATATTGCCACTGATTGTTTTCTTAGTATGTTTTTTTTATAAAAATGTTTCAAAAAATAAATGTATAGGTAAAATTCCAATTTTTTTAAATCTTAGAAGGTTAGGATTCCTTATTGTTTTATAATTATTAAGCCATAATTTTGCTTATACAATCTACTATTGGCATCCAAAATTAATTATTTTAAACTTAGGATGACAGAAATACAGAATTAAGATGGAAAGGGGATTTGCTGAAACCACCTACATAATACTCTTTTAATAATCTACTCTTTATGTAAACAAAGAAATGAATATCTTATGGCAAACTGCAGAAACATGGCCACAGTATTTTGTAGCTACTCCCATCTGAAGGTGGACTGTGTTCCCTCTCTCCTTTAATACAGTCTGTCCCTGTGTCTTGCTTTGACCAAGACATAGAACGTGACAGAAGTGATGCTATGGGAGTCCTGGAATCTGAGGTTCAGGAGCCTTCGGAGCTTCTGCTTTTGCCCTGGTGGAACGCTATCCTGACCCAGCATGGGATGAAACGGCCTACTGTTTGGAGGACAAGAGGCCATGTGACACATGTGGAAGGACGCAGGGCACCTTGGTCTGCAGCCAGCACAAACAGCCAGGCATGGGAGTCAGGCCACGCTGGACCTTCTAGCCCCATTGCCATGCCAGCCGAATAGCCACATGAACAATCTCAGGCAAAAACAGCTGTGGAACAGCATAGCCAACCCACAGAATTGTGAGGAAGAATAAATAGTTCTTTGAGTCACTAGGTTTTGGAGTGGACTGTTTTTCAGCATCATTAGCAGATAGAGATCTTGTGGGAAAACATGTCTCTGAACCACTGTTTGATTTCAGTTGCATCCTATAATACAGATACAGGAAATAATAGAGCATTGAAGTGTTTCTTCCAGAAATAAATGAAGAAACAAAATGTGAAAGAATCATATGTAAGGTCATAAAAATCAACACGCGTTAGTTTGTGAGAGGATGATGTGATTAATATTTTGGGTTGTCCAAAAAGTCCATATCGTTTTTTCCATAAAATAAAAGACACATTTTTCACTTTCACCAATAACTTTATTGATTAAGATATTTTGAGTATGTGAGCTATCTCCCTTGTGTAGAACATTGGTTGTTCTCAGTTAATGTCTCGATTTGGTCACTATCAACTTCAACTGGTCTACTAAACCATGGAGCACCACCCAATGAGAACTCTCCAGCACAAAAGTTCGCAAACCACTTTTGACACATTTGATCAGTCACAGCACCTTCTCTATCCATTGCACCAATCTCTTTTCTTTTGCATGTCAGTTGTATCTTTACCTTTCTTGAAATAATACAGAATAATATGCCAAAAAATGTTGCATATTTTCTTCCATCTTCAATATTAAAATGGCTACACAAAAATCCACTAATTTTTATACGTTTTTAAAAAATGCATGCTGATATGACAACTGTCATGATACAATCAGACAAAACTGTTTCAAATGAAGTTAAAAACAACTAAGTGCTACTAGAGCCATCTTACGGGAAAAAAAATGAACTTTCTGGCCAACCCAATAAAATTAAACCATATTGTAAACCACACCACAACTACAAGGAAACCCACTTCCAGGGCACATGTGGGCTTTTTTGGGTCCATTCCCCTGAGGGCAGACTGTGCAGCATCCCCAGCTCTGGGCAGCCGAGGTGCCTCAAGGTACAGGACACAGAGGCACCTCTGCTGCCCCTGTAGGGACAAAGCTGGTGACTCTGTGGATTTTTCCAGCACATTGTATTCCAAAGAAAAAGCCTCAAGAATTCAATAATCCTAAATTCAAATCTGGCCTTCCAGGTTATAATGAAGATATATTCACCAAGATATAAAGATAAAACATTTTAAGTTTACCTTGATTAAAGAATGAAATATTTAGTTTCGTTATCCAGGATGCCTTTGTACTCTTCTCTGGGATGCCACAACGTACTCTTTTCCATAACATGTTCACTTTTGATGATAATATTTTGGTAATTTGAGTTTCCACAGAACAAGTATTGACTTAGTACTAGCTATGTGCTGAATAGTCAGAAAGGTGGTACTGGCCAATTATTGTAATAACTCTTTGGTTGAAAGTAAATATCCTCAATATTTTTAATTCTGGAACACTGCAAGATGGCTTCAGAAAAGTTGATGTAACTTTAAGCAATTTTGCTTTCTTTTTATAGTCTCATTCCTAATTCCTTTTTAATAAGAATATGAAATGTAGATGGGTATTCTTTATAGTTTTATTTTACTGCATATATATTTCTTGTGTTTTTAAATAATGGCTTTGCATAGCTCTGTAATAAAATAGACAAGTAAAAAACACTCAAACAGAATACAAAACTGTGGAAGTAAGCTAGTTAATTCCTTGAGCCAGGAAAGTAGCAGAACAGATGGGAAACAAAGGGAGAATTCAGGAGATGTTTGGAAGGAAAGTTAGACAATCTTGGAGATAAAGTCGAAGGTGAGAGTTAAGGAGAAGAAAGAGGAGGAACCAAGAAGGATGACCAGGCTTCTGTTCTAAGCAGTTGATGAGAAGGTAATATTACCCATCGGAATCAGGAACAACATCAGTAGGGAGGCAATTGAGAAGATAATGACAATAATTAAATGCCCAAGTGCTGAATGTGGAGAACTGATGAAGAGGCAGAAAATGCCATCACAGTGTGACTCTTCTTCCAATTAATTAAAGCCATGATCAATCATTCTTGTTTTAGAATAGTCACCCGATTTACTCACAGTTAGCCTTTCCTTTTTTGGGTCTGAAGCTCACTTTTTGCTTCTATTTTGCCTGACATTACATTTTGCTTCTGAAGCACTCTTCCTCCTCCTCCAACTCCACCGACAGATCAGGGGAGTTAACAGCTAGAACCTTGGGTGGAAACACTACAGGGAATAAAAACTGGGTTCAAATCTGGCTGGCTGCAGTGCTTCCTCTTATTGGGGGGAAATGTAATATTTATCAAAAAGACTTCAGACTTCAGTCATTCTAATGATCATGAAACTCCTTTCATCAATGCATAATAGAACAAAAAGATTGATTTTCATTAGGAATGACTTTCAACATTTTTTTACTTCTTATATAGAAAAGTAAGTCTGTTCAGAGTCATATAAGGTCCAAGATATTTCTGAAATGCTTAGAAATAATAGGTCAATTTTTATACCATTGTCCTATTCTTTGCCACTGTAGTCAATTTAGAATACTCCATTATCTGGTAGAACGGAGCAGCCTAAAATTATCTTGACTTAAGAAGCCCCTTGCATCTCTCCCTCTGCTCAGTAAAATATCATTTTTAAAAAGGATTCTTAGTATGGCTAGGATGTTGTGTAGCTTCTTGTCTTTCTGTGGTGGTTTATGGGAGAAATGAGGAACAGGGTAATGTCATTAATAAAATTACTACACTTCCCATATACATTCCGCAAAAGTTAGAAAATAATTACTTAGCATTTTCTAAGTTTCAACAAAAGACTGAATAGCTTCATCAGAAGGAGCCCTTGTCCATGGACATCGAATTTTCAGGGTGTCAAAGAAATGTGAGTCCTCCAGAGAGCGTGACCGCTTTAGTTTGTAGAGCCTCCCTTTGTGCTATTAAAGTGGATTCTGGTTAAACTTGAAAGCCAATCCATTCACAGGTCTAAAAGGGTAGAATTAGAAGGTCCCAAAGAAATCATACAATCTGATTTGGTCAATTAGAACATCACATTCTCCTGGCCATAGTGATTGATCCAAAGATGGGCACATGACCCAAATCAGTGAGACACATGGAGTCTGAAGCTGGGATTGCCGGGAAGGAGGGACACATGCTGACCTCTTCACTTTACATAGTGAATGCATAATGTTGTTAATATGTGCTAAAGTTCTATGTATTGATTGAATGATTGAATGAAAAAATTGAGCCCTATCTAATTGGGAGATCACATAGTTTTTCCAAAGTCACAGACAGTTGATGAAGTGATAGTGAGAACTCTTTGTAGGAGATAAAACAGAACAGACACCCAGTTCTCCAAATGGCTGAAGCATGAAAATCATCTCTTTACTTTTATGACTAAGATCCAGTGGAGGAGGCTTTCAGGCACAGCCGGATGCAGGAGCCCAGAAGATGTCATCAAGGCTTAGCTTCTCTTTGTTTCTCAGCTTTGCTTTTCTAAGCCATTGGCTTCACCTTCAGGTTTCATGAGGTGATCCTGACAAACCTAGGACAATCTCTTCCTCATCACCAAAGTGTCCCAGAAGAAAAAAAAAATATGCATCTTTCCCAGGGATCCTATGACAAGCCCCACTGGATCTCATTGACACTGACTGGGTCATGTGACCAGTCTTCAATCACTCTGCTCAGGAGATTGTGACATTCTGATTGGCCTAGTGGGTGTTACATGCTAACCCTGAGCCCGTAGGGTCAGAGTGGTTTCTCGGGAGAAAAATCATCCTGTTACCAGGAAATGCTGGGTGGTAAAAAACATGATTGCTCACAACAGCAGCCAAGTAGTGTCTGGATCACCAGGGCCCTGATGTCAAGAAAGGAGCTATTTCTACCACTTCTCCTTGCTTTGTACTAAATAATTAAAAATCTCTGAGCAAGCTTTTGAGAAAGAAAAGGCAAATCAAAAAGCCATGCAAAGAGTAGGGAGCCTCAGTGCACTGAATACAAAAACAACAGAGCTCCCTAACCAGCTCGCTTATTCCTCAGGACCCCTGAGCAGTGAGGCAGGGAAGGCAGGGGCCCTCCGTTTTGCACTCACTAACCAATCTTGGTTTGGCTGTGGTCTCTTCCCCCACATTGCTGCTCCACTCAATCTGAGGCTTAGAGTTTTACATCCCAGGGGCCTGTGAGAAATAGAAAGAAGATGATCCCTTATCCCCAAGATAAGCCCTTCCTTTCTTCTGTGTTCCACTAACACAGAAATTAACAGCTAAGAGCAGTGACTAAAGAAAGGTCAATTAAGAGCAAATGGGGAGGGGAGTTCAAATGAAGTGTTGAGGAAGACAATAGTATCAGAATGGGGTGATAGGATTCATCAGTGGCAAACTTTCCAGTTTTCTCAGTTTTTCTGAGGGCCAGCCCAACCAGGCTCTGCTAGCCCTAGCCACATTTACTATTGGGAGCACTATGGTCCACAGGACATCTTCTGCCGCCTCTACATCTGATCCCATGCACAGACATGGGATCCTCTGCTAACCTGCTTCTTAAGACTTGTATGAGCCATCAGACAAGACTGCGTGCCCTCTTCCTTCCTGGTTTTAACATTCCTGGACAAGGAACCTATTGCCCTGGGTTGCATCATTTGTCCAACATGACTGTCCAATTGTACTCAGAGAGTGAGGACCTGGGGAACAAATTGGCTGCTCCCTCCCATGGTGATAGTGTAAACCAAGGGGAGGTGGTTCCAAAAAATTGGGATGAGGGAAGCACAGACAAGACAACACCCTTCCAGGTTCAGGCAAATCCACTGCCTCTGGTGGATGATACCATTGCTACTGCCTGCAGAATATCCTGAGTCTTAGGCAGTGGCCATACTAAACCATACAGGGGAGCCCACAGACTAATAATGCAGTGTCAATTTATATTTTAATAGAAAATGAAAAATGTTTCATATGAATATAAAGCACATTATTCCCTTTTATGTTCCATACAAGGAATTTATGACATGATTTCTTTAACTCATTTCACAATTTTTTTAATCAGTAAAAATTCACGGCTGCGAGACACATTCTCACTAAGCGTGGATGTACACATGTATATACATGTGTATACAAGTATATAACTATAAGGTTTTTAACTTTGTTTCCAGGTTTAACTTGGGAACATCTTTCTCATTTTCAGAGAACATTTCCCCCACTTTTCTGTAGCTTATGGTTTCCAGTTTACTTTTGCAATTCTGCTTACTCAGGTAACTTCTTGGGAGACATAATTAAAGTTCTTAAAATTTAGATAGTAAAACGAAATAAAAAAATAAACATACAGATAGTTCACAAAGTAAGGTCAAAATTAAACACACATTCAGATGTGTGAAGGCATTGAGTTTCTCCATTTCCCAAAGTTCACCTAATCTTCTTGTTATGGAATAGTGAAGGGAAAAGTTAAAATCAATTCTCTGTATTAAATTTGGTCTGACCCAATAAACAAAATAGTATCTTCACATGATCCCATCTTGTTCAGATAAAATGTGTTTTCCTGGCAAATTCCCTTCCCCTCCCCTTGCTCCTCTCCAAGACGGCAGGTGGGTGTTGGGGGGTGAGGGGAAGAGGGTCCACATGGCGTCCAGGTGGTGGGGAGAGTAGCTGTCATTTTCCCACACATTCATTTTTGTGTTCTTTTCTGGCTACCTGGATCTCAGGAATAGGGAATGTCCTTTTCACACCTGGTGATGAGTCATCCTGCTGGCAACAAATGATCAAATTTTGGCGGCTTTTCTTACTTTGACCAGTGTCCTATGAGAACCCTGCTGAACTGCCCCTCCTCAGTGGTTGCTGGCATTGCATGTGCCCCTGAGATCTCACTGCGATTCTCTGTGGATCTCTAGCCAGAATGGTCTGCTCAGCAGTTGTCAGCAGGAAGGTCACTTCACATCCCTGTGACATCTTCCTGGTACGCTCACCAGCAAGCACCATCAGCAAGTTTGCACATCTCTGAAGAATCTGTGAGAATTTATCTATACCTCTCAGGCCTCATGCCGTACCATCCTCCATTATTTCTCTTTCTGTCCAGTGTTAATACCACCCATTTGTCCTGTTCTTTGTTCATCAGGTTTCTTAAGATGGAACTCAAAAACATTTATCTGTCTTTCTAGATTGCTCCCACTCTATTCCTTCCTTTCTTGCTGTTTGCATCTGAGCCCAGTGAAGCCCCTACTATGTGTCTCCTTTCTCTGCTACTATCTCTAGAGGCTGGGCTCTAGACATCTCCAACTGCTGTTTCGGCCACTCACCCTGCATTTCTTGCTGACTTTCTCAGGTCTACATAACCACAACCAAACTCATTATCTCCCTCCCAAAGCAGCTTCTCCTCCTAATTTCCCTGCTTCCATTATGATCTCTATAGCTCAAAGCTCTTCTTCTTCAACTCCTACATTTAATCATTTGCTTCTGCCTGATTCTCATGTTTGTTCCCTCCTTCTCATCCCTTCTGCCATCGCACTAGTTCACAGCCTCATTCCTCTTTGCCTAACCTACTGGGAAAAATACCCCGTCGATCTCTGTACCTTCACCCACTGCAATCCATTCTATGTGGAAGGAACTCCATCCAGCAGAATTCTCCCATCCACTTCAGATGAGAAATAAGTCATCCCAGACACAATCTTGCTGTTTTGGTGGGAAAAGGGGTGGCAATTCCCTCTAGTGGAGAATGCCCCAAGCTCTTCTTCCAAATGGCTTTTATTGGGAACGGTATGTGTAGGTGTGTACATGCATAGCTCATCAAACAATACCAAAAGGTTGTAGTCATACAAAAACAGGTATTATCTATAGATAACTATTGAAGGAACACAGAGATTTGTCATAGGTAAGGGTCTCTTAGTATGCTGATGTCAGAGGGTCTTTCAGACGTATTTCACGAGATAAGGAGTTTACTTATCTTGAACTTAAACATCCAATTTATATCAACAGGGTTATGCTGAGCAAAGCAGAGCAAGCTTCAAAGGATACAATGTATTTATCAGGCCTGATTCCCAAGGGAACCCTCGGTGTTAGAGTTGGGTCATGCCGGCCACCTGTGTTACCTGATTTTCCAGGGAGACTTATTAGCCCCTCTCAGAGCCTGCTCCTGTGGGGTTGCAATCTCCGAAATCACAGAGAGTGGTCCCCAACAATTCTACAAACAGCTACCAAGTTTAATCATCCTGAAATGCAGCCCTAATCTTCTTACCCGCTCCCAGGTATAAAACTCTAAAACACCTCAGTGTCTTTGGAATTAAGCACAAACACTTTATCCTGCCACTCAAGTAACTTTACGGTAGAACGTCAACCCATCTACTGAGATATATAAACCACAACTGTCTATTATTCAACTAAACCAATGTGATAGAGGAGAAATCAAGAGAGGTCCAGAATTAGGCTTTTGCCTAGAAGTTCGGGCATGATATTATTCACAGGTAAGAGTGTGAGAATGTCACCAAGTTGCCTAAAGATAAAGAAGGTTGTCCAAGGCAAGAACTGCCAATCGCATAGTTCTTTCCACAGCTCTTCACTCTGTAAGTAGTACATGCTCCATGAATTCTTGCTAAGCAACTTGCTTTTACAGTATTCTATGCTATGATTTTACATTTGGAAAAATCTCAACCAAAGAGCAGATGTTTTCTTATGCTTTCTAAGTCAGTGTGGCTTATTATTTTCAGTTTTTTGTTAATATACACTCTGTTACAAATGCATTCCCCAGGCTAAGACTCGGCTACATTTCTGAAGGAACAACTTTCATCACAGCCAGATTAATAACAGCAGTCCTTTTCTCTTTTATCTCTCAACTGACAGTGCACCCACCCAGTCAATTCAAAGTCTGCAGAATCAAATTATTTAGGGATCAGTTAGTCATGCTGTTGGATATTCAGACTCTCAAACATAATTCCAATGTGAAAACAAAAATAACAATGATAATAATTTCCCAGGGCTGTAAGTGTTCTGTAGTATAAACAAATTCTTTCACAGGTTTTGTGGACTTTTCTCTCCACAACTATTTTTCAGTAAGGCAAAGAAAGATATAGTTGAGAGATTGGCAAATCTTATCTATAAAGGACTAAATAGTAAATATTTTAGGCTAGCAGGATGCATGGTCTGTGTCTCAATGATTCTACTTTTATCGCAGAAGAGCACCCATAGGTAATATATAAAGGTATGGGCATTTCTATGTTCTAAGAAAATATTATTTGTGGACATTGAAATTTGAATCTCGTCCAGTTTTTATATGTTGTAAAATGTCATTTTCATTCTGACTTTTTTCAACCACTTAAGAATTTTAAAAAAATATTCCTACCTATGTCTCATACAAAAACAGGAGGAAGGCCAGCTTTGGCCCAGGGGCACCCATCTGCCAGCTCCTGATGTAGCGTTGTCTTTGTTCCACAGATGAGAGGCTGTAGCTCAAAAGTCGAAATTACTTGTGTCTGAAATCACACAATATGGTATTAGAATTATTAGTGAAACTTGAGTTTGTGTCATCTGAGCAGCATTTCTGGTCTATTCACTCTACAGCAATGGCTCCCATATTTAGAAACATCTCATTGTGGCCACCCATTCTTCCCGGCAGTGAACACTGCATCCAACATAAGGAAGAGTATCTGAAAGAAGACCAAAGAACCACAAAGTTTCATCTTCCCAAAGAGTTCATGAGCAGTCGCTCACACCCACTGTCTCCCCAGACTAAACGTAAAAAGTATGTGTGTGTTCGAATTGACAAGGATGTTCTCCTTGAGCAAAATTTAGTTTGGCTCCACTGAACTCTCTTATTGACTAAGCCTCATTCATGGCCTGCAGTCCTTGGCTTGACATGCTCAGTTTTGGGGGAGAGGGAAGGAAAGGTGGGGAAAGAGCAAGTTGTGCTGCTCCTGGAACTTACCCCACCTCTTGGGATCAGGATGGTGCTCCTAAGGGAGGATAAACACACAGATCTGTGACTTACGAAAGTGAGTAGGAATGGCAAAGGCATCCACAGCACAGAGCCCTCGTGTTGGCCTGGAGCCTTTCCCCTCAAAGCCGTCACTGTGGTGTGGCAAGTGAGCATCAGAAGTAACTGGGAAAGTGCTCACTGGTTAGCATCACACTGGATGGCGGTGATGGTGATCGGGGAAGGAGATTGGGAGAACTAGAATTCCAGAAACACCCTGAACCTGAAGGCTTCCTCTAGACAGTATTGATTTTATTGATGTGAACACATGCTTTGGCAACATGGAGAAAGCACTGATGTTCTTCACCGGAGGGCTTAAGTCAACAGGAATAGTTCTATCTAGAAGATGAATGGGCAGCACAGACTAGACAATGGACTTCTCAGATAAGAAGTAGTTTCTCAAAACATGTTGTTTGGACCCCAGAGTACTACCATTTATGGTGGTGGAATTAATGTAAAAGTCAGAACTAGCAGGATCACCAGGAAGAACATCTAGATTAGCTAAGTCTCCAGGTCCCTCTTCATCTGTTTCTGCCCCAGCTTTAGGGTGTTTTTCTTGACTCAAGCTGAGAGTGAAACTGCTGCACTGACTCCTTTTATTATCTGCTCCTTCCACTTTGGGCTGAAGCTCTTTAGAGAGTATATTGCTGGATCACCCCCGCACAGCAGATATTGTAGGAAGTACAGTATATGACTTTTCTTCTTCATAGCCCTTAGCTTTTCCTACTTCACATTCCCTGATCTTTTGCTGCAAATCTTATTTTCCAAGAAACTATTATATTTAAATATGAAAATCTTTTTTAAAAAATAGGCTTCCCCAGACCTTCTTCACAGTTTTTCCTGTTTTAAGGACTCTTTGCACCCATTCACGGCAAGTCGGTGCTAAATAGCATAGATACAAATTTCTAAAGGTCAGAAAATACTTCTAACCAATAAAGACCTTAGTAACACCAAATGACCTGTGTCAGGACAATGCTCCAATACTCCGTAGAAACTGGTAATACTCTTTGAATCAGGAAAAATGCCTAAACATATTTAGAGACTGAGTAAGTAGATTTGGTGACAGGGGTGTGTGTGTGTGTGTGTGTGTTACAGGCATCTGGGTGTGGGAAGGATTGGAGACCGTGTGATCCTTCTCTCATGTGCAAGAGGTTCTCTAGTTAACCTTGAATTTGTTGTTACCTATGTCTCTCTGGACCTGACTGCTATCAACACGTTGAGAAAAAACTGAGACAGTTCTTAGAATCTCCTGGTCTTTTATTTCTGGCTTAGAGTTCAAAAGAGATTGTTTTTTCCCTGTTGAGCCTTAGTCTTTTCTCTTGGTCAGGGATTTAGTTGACCCTCAGCTGCTTCTAATCAGTCTTAGATCCAAGCGACCTCTTCCAGACCCACATCTCACCCTCAGCTGCAGAAGGGGCTGGACAGACTTCCCTTCCTTACATTGCAGTCATTGTTTCCCTCTTCACCTACGATTTAGCAGTCTTCTCCTTTTAAATGACTTATCCTTGAACTTCCTGGTCCGTCTAACTTTGATTGTTAGGCCTGAGGGGCAGGCACCAGCCTTTTCAGGTAGATGATGGTCCTATGAACATTCAACAAATAAAAACAAGCCTTCAATTGCATTGTTTTTATATGTTTATATTCCCCAGTCTGTTTGATAAGATGCCAGTGATACTTATAGGAAAAAGGAAAATCTGACCTTCCGCCTGTTTGAAGGAAAATTTAAGGGGTATCAAGAAAGTCAACACAGAGGATAACTGATAGAGTCAGCATTTATGTATATGTAAGTGTAGATTTAGTCATAGGGTAACTAATCTATACTTCAGTAACCAACATATATATATATATATATATATATATATATATATATATATATGTTGGTATATATACATATTTATCTATATATATATAGATAGATAGATAGATAGATAGATAGATATAGAATTTATCATTTCTCCTTCCTAATATCTTAGTGCCCCTTACCCAACTGTATGCCTTTACTTAAGGGCATGAATACAAACATTGCCCATACATACTTTCATTCTATTATTGGTAATTCAGTTTTTCCATTATTTCACCACTTCATGTGGGATACTCAGATAACCACAAGTTCTGTTGACCTGGAACTGTAACAATGATCACCTTAGAGTGACACTACATAGACTATAGAAAAGAAATACTCATTGGAGAAATGTCAAGCAAAAAATGTAGATCTGAAGTGACATTTGGAATCTGCATCAAAATGACACCATAAAAGGAGCTGGAGAGGGGACCCTGCTGTCCCTGTGATTGCTGCCGCTGCTGCTGCTATTGGGAGTCATGCCGTGTAGTCCAGAACCTGCTGCTGTCGTCTTTGGGGGAGCCGATGTAATGGTTGCTGAAGTAGCTGGAACCTAAGAGCCAGGATTTAAAGCTGAGAAGTCCACAAGCATAAAACCAAGGAGATTTCTAGCCACCTCGCAGAACCTTGGGGCTCACACCACAGCTTTTCTATTTTCTGTTACCTTTTTGCAATTAGAGAGCAGACTCAGTAGAAGGAAGTGGTCACAGACCAGCTCTATCAGAAAATGATCATGTCTGTGCTCCTGTGTTAGCTTTCAGAGCTCTGCTCCCTGGACTGGGACTGGATATAGGCATGTTTAAGCACCTGTTGAAGTGCATTATTGCCAAACTGGGTCTGTAGTTCAGTTTTATCCACCCCATTCCACAGATGACTGAGTTCAGGTCCAGCGAGGGTGAGTAGCTGGCACAGTCTCATAGTGACTGAATGTTGAGGGCTGCCCTGCCTGGTCTCAGGAAGCTGTGACCACCTGTGACTTAGGCTGAGTGAGAGACCTCCGGACCAGGAGCCACTAAGAAGACAAAAACTTATTCCCCTGGCATGAATGCTACCTGTTCTGTGCCTGGCCTTTAATGTTTGATCAGTTAACCAATGATGGGTAACAATTCTCTAAGATAGAGAATGGACCTAAGACAGGTGCTGACCACATAAAGGTCTCTGGAATGAGACTCATGAGGCCTGTGGAAATGAAGGGGCTGTGGAAAGGAAGCGGTGGTCGACATCAACCCCTGTCCCCTCTAAGCCTGAGTCTTTGTACTTAAATGTGAGAAATCCTAGTCTCCTGGCTGCCTCTGTCTCCTGCCCTTCTCAGGGCTAAGCAAACAGCCACAGGGGCAGCTCAGACTGGAGACGGCAGACCCCCGGGGTAATCAGGCCTGGGACATAGAATATGCAAGATCCTGTGAGATCTGTTTGCTGGAGGATGTTATTAACTTAGAATTTAAAGGCACAGACAGGAAACCAAAACTAGGCCTTGGAGCCGTGTATCCATTCATATGATAAAACTCCAATCTCTGCCTGGAATCACAACAGGGACTCTGTTAGCATCTTTGTAAGTTACCTGTTCCCTTTGATCCCTTCTGCCAGACTGTGAATCCACAAACTGTGTCTACTTTCTCAATAAAAACCCACTGGGACAAAGGACCTGGGCTCTCCCCACAAGAGGGTTAGCCATGTTCTCTATTATCCCCACAGACTCATGGTAGATTCTGTGTATTACGATTGTTTAATGAACAGCCGCAGCCAAGATGAATGCCCTAGGGACGGCCGGGGTGGACGGGACCGGTTAAAAAATTTTTCAACAACTCAATTCCAAGGACTTTGAACTGGAGCTCAAGGTCTGCCCTTTTTCACACCAGAAACCGAATATCAAAATATTTGGAGAGAATCAGAGTTAAGTAAAAAACGTGTTGTAAGTCCAAGAGCTGTAAGTAAAACACCCTACAGAACCCACGTGAGATTTGGTAGCTAACACTTTTTATCAAAGTACAGGAAACAGGCTCTTCTGACTCTGGCAGCTCTCGAGTAGAACATGGCTTGTCCTAGCCTCTGCAGTCCTTTTCCATTTCACATTTAGCTCAGACATTTTTAACCCTTCCCTCCATTATCCTCCACTCACCATGATAAAAGGGGAACATTTTTTCCTACCAGTCACAGCTAGAAACTCGCTGAGTGCTGCCCAGTGCAGTAAGACTGGGATTTGGGTGTTCTCTCTTGAACATTGATGAGGGCAAACTATATCCTATTACAAACCTAACATTATTTGCTCCCAACAGTTACCTCACCTACGAAATGAGGTTTCAACCCAGCACAGTTCTTTAAAGGTTAAATTCCATGCTGCATGTAAATGGTTTGGCAGCACTGGCATACACTATGCGTCTGTTAAATGCTAGCTATTGCTTTTTATTTAAAAATCTCTGTATCTAATAATGAATCTTTACTCCAACAATGGTGGGAAAAGTTACCTCCAACATGAGTTTAGAGTTAATCCAGAGATCTAGGTTCTCACTGTGCATCGACCACGGCTTGCTTACTTGTGTGACTCTAAAACGACCTCTTTCCTCTCTCTGACATGGGCACCAATACTTGTTCAGGCCTCTCACACGTATAGGAAGGATCAAGAATGATGGTAGTGTCAGTAGATTATACGACCTTAAAAATCTGAGCATGCAAATGTGGGCAATCATTTCAGTCATTCTCATCATTAAGTCACTGCTATATGCTAACAATGAGTTCATTGCCTTCACATGGGAGGGAGGGAATCGCGGTAGAAAGAATGTAGTAAATGTCAACTCCAGACAGAATGCAGTTCAATCCCACTCCTCCTGCTGCTTTGCTTTGCTTTGAGGCCTTGGGAAAGTCAGCTTCTCAGAGCCTTTATGTCCATATTTGTTCAGTGGGGCTAAGAGCCTTTGTAATAGAGGTTCCCAGAACAGCTGGGCGAAGGCTGAATCTCAGACACCCCGAGTGTGGATGTGAGCAACGTGAACTCTGTTTTCCGTCTGCACCCTCCATTTGCATAAGACAGAGCGAAAACTTGAATTTAGTCTGTAACTGGGGGTTAAATATACTCAGACATGATTCTCTGGCTGGCTCAGCATGGATGGAGGCCAGATTATAGGAAATGAATATTGAATCCTTAAGAGAGAAAAATCTTAGTAAGTGAGGAAAACCATTACTAAGCACTCAGAAAAAGAGGCTTACCACACCTTTAATTATCCTGAAATGAAATTTGGAGCTAAGAGAACCAACTTACACACATCATTTTTTTTAAATCAATAAAATGGCTTAACTATAATATGAAGGAGGAAAAAGGGAAATAATTTATAATAAAATCACTTTCAGTTCAGAAAGTAATAGTTTGGAGGTGATTAGACGAGGAGATTAAATGAAATAGAAGCATGCCCCTCCACTCTCCAGCTGACATGTGTCAGGAGCAGCGTTGCCCCTGGTGACAGAATTTTCTGCCATAAACAAATCCTGGTGAGGTCCAAACAAGAGGAAGTATGATGCTGTCTCACCTTCTACAGCAGTGGCATTCTTAGAAAATTTATTATATTAAAACTACGCCAAGAATTATGTATCATGTTGATAAAAACATATTTAGTTCCTACGCTCAGGTAATAATAAGTAGACTTGTTTTATCTAGTAAATGTCTAGGTGGACATTCAAAAGTTAGGTGGTTACAGGACGATTCCTTTTCGGCAGTACTGCCCCACACGTCACAGGATTCCTAGTATTTCTACCCCAATCCACCATGGACTTCCCTGATCACTGTAACAAACAAAACAGTCCCATAAACTTCACAAACACTCACCAGGAGGTAGTACTACCCCCATGGAGAACTATTATCCCAAAGAGTCAGTACAGTCTTAACAGACTCGTAAAACTATAGTAATCAAGTCACTTCATAATCTGTCCGTTCCTCTTGGCTCCTGTTTCATCCCAGAAATCCTTTTTCTCTCTCTGCCTCTACTTTTGAATCAGATTACCTTTTTAGATTACACTCTGACCACATTGAGGTCCATATTTGGCAAGAATACTATGCCTTTTCTCTGACTCTTTCATCCACAATTATCCATGGGTATCAGAAACCAACTCATCAGTAATGTGAGTCCCCTTTTATAGAGGAGAAGTCTGAGGAAATGAAGGTGGGTAACTCACTCAAGATCATGCCACAACCCATCTGCAGAGATGGACTAGAATCTGTAGCATTCAGGTCTGCCCACTAAACCCCTTTTCCTCCCACTTCCCTCATAGGCCTGTGACTTCATCAGCCTTTTCAAGGAGTGGGTGGGAGGGCAGTAAAACCTCAGTCCTTCACTTTTGCTCTTTGCTAACCCCTCTGGTAAGAAATCAGTGGTGGAGGAGGAGTTCCCCAAGTGGATTTCCATTAATCCAAGCTCTTGCCCTCTCTCATTTGCATGATTAATTGCATCCTGACCCTTAGAGAACTGCTAGCCACCACCCAAGCTGCTACTCCATTGAAAGCAAAGCTGTCATTGAATCTGCTGAAGTGTCCAAGTGGCTGAGGAACACACCCACCGAGCCATGATACAGCTGCCTCGGGCCACAGCTGCACTCAGCGGAGGGGACAAGCCACACACAGCACGCTCAGCGCTTCCGCTCTCCCTCCTCTACAGCGATGTGGCAGGGACAGTAATAAAAAGTAATAATCTGGAAGAGAGCATGCTATTGCCTTCCAAGGGTCAAGTCAGTACAATTTGTGCATGGTCCTGACATTTTCACTCTTTTTTAGTACAGAAATGCTGCACTAAAAAGATACAGTAACAAAAGAAAAAAGAAAAGACACAAACCAGGGTCACTTCAAACACTTTCAGACAGACCCCCTGTGAAGCATCCCAATATATCATGAAGATTGCTTTTCAGAGCAAGGGAGTTAGCTTATGGCGATGGCCACACGATGCCACCTCTGTGAGTGACAACAGACCAGCTCTTCTTAATCATGGAGAGGCCATCCTCATGAGCAGCTATATGTCAACTCTCACTTTCAGAAAATCCATTTCCTATTGGGGCAGGTAGGTTCTTGTTTATGCTGACAAAGAGACCTATCGTTCTATGAAGTGATTTAAAGGATTTATCCTGTGTTTTCAGAGGGAGAAGGGCACAGGGTCCACTTAGGAACCTGTATCAGGCCACGGGCAAAGAAGACAGCAGTTCATAAAAGTACACTCAAAGCTTCGAATGACTGACGTATTCCTGAGAGCTCTGAACGTGGTAAGTGGAACTTGTCATCTCCAAATTGCAGTGAATGTAGCCAGAACCTCTCTGGATAGAAAAAGTTTTTTGTATTTTTTTTAAAGGCTTGCCTGCAAAGTTTATTCAGATATTATTATCACCGAGATGGTTGCCTAACACCTGAAAGCCAATAGCAATTCTATTTGAGACCTTAAGAAAGTTAAAAAATCTCTTTACTTGTTAACATAACTTGGTACATAACTACTTCGTAAGGTTATGGGGAGAATTTTGTAAGTTACAAGTGGCTGACACGTGGGTAGCGTTATGCAGTAACCACCAGGAGAGCCAAGACACTTTAGAGGGCAGACAGAGTGGAAGTGCGGCTCTAAAGCTTTTCATCTGGGGAATACAAAGAAGCCCTACTGACCCCCAAAATCTCCCACTAGTTGGGGTTCTCATCGTCATTGATGTTCATTTCCTTAGTGGCTTCTAGTTTACAAGACCCTCCTTTTCATCTTATGGAACCTGCCCTAAAATTCCATGAAGATGTCTACTACGATGCTAATAGGTAAAAACCTCCAGTCTTTTAATTGATGCATGTCTCTGAAGCCCCCATTTTAAAACGTGCATGAGGCCAGCAATGGTGGGGATTTAACTGTGGCCCTGAAGGCAACACATTCTGTTCAAAATGTATTTCTCATTTCTCTAGGCCCAGGCTCACCCTGTGAAAGAAATGGGACAAAGATCATTTTTTTTACCCTAATAGAGAATGTTGCAAGGGTAATAGTCTTAGAATAACACAGTCTTATTTTTAGCAATGCACATTACACTTTTAGGCAGAATATGTATTGCATTCATTCACTCAAGAAATGCTTGTGAAGTACCCGTGCCAGGCACATTGCCAGGCAGTAGGGACATGGTGGTCAGCATTTTTGTTCAAATATCTACAATGTACTGAGCCATCCTACTGAACCAGACATAAAAAGAACATTAGGAAAAGTAAGGTCAGACTGTTTTTAAGCATTGAATATAATCCTAATCAGCAGGATCTAATGACAGATGAGGCAATTCAGCAGAAGGATGGGAAGCATAAAGTATTATGACAATAGGTACATAAAGATATATTTTTAAACAATTAGGACAATTAAAGCTCTTGAAGTAAAATTGAGGGGATACACAAAGAGAGCATGAGCAAAGAAAATGATGCCATTCTAGTCCTCTCTCCTCTCGAGCTCCCCGACCTAACTAACTGATCTTTGTTTCAATAATCACCCATTCACTGGCCTCCTGACTGCACATCTGATAGACATACTCAGTCAGTTTTTTCCAGATTCGTCAGTCACACTGGACATATGCAGTATGACCATCCTTGGGAGAGAGTGGTCTAACAAGGTCGACTGGACCCTAAAGACCTGTGACCAGCAGATCTCCCCTCCAGTTCTGATCCTTTTGACTTCTGAGCCATAAAGGTTATATAATCCTTTCCAAGGATGAACTTCCTGGACCATCTTGGACCCAAAAATCATTTTTACAAATGTTATTTGCATCTCATTCCCTCTAGTTTGGGGATAAAGTTTCAGTTTGGGATCAAATCCAGGACCTTAATAGCTGTGATCTCAAGCAGGTTACTTGACCTCTCTGAGCCTTGCCTTCCTCATCTATAAAGCAGAGAATACCCTGCCAGTCTCAGAAGATCACTGTGCAGATTAAACAGGAGATTGTGAATATTCAATGGGAGGGTACTTTCATCAGATCTGGGCATGACGAGTCTACCAAACACACTTACAGTGCCCATCCTCCCACACCCTTCGGAAAGCGAAATTGGGTCCCTACAGTGCGTGACATCTAATGTGCCTGCTGGTGATCTGGGATGCCACCGCCCACTCATTCCCCCTGTCTGACCCCATCACAGACAATGCATAGGCCAGTCAGATCAATTGCTCTGGCTCAAAAACAAACAAAAGAGCAAGCTGGGTTGATACAATTCTTCTCTCTGAAATTTATATTTAGGAAAAGGGGAGGCTGACATTGTTAACAGAGAAGGGGAAAGGAAGAGGAAGCAATATGGCAGCCTGGGTAGTATTACGTTCAAAATCCCAGGTCAGCACAATTCATGAGCAAGCAGAAAACACGCAGGGGCGACTGCTAAAGGCAGCCCTGGAGAGAGGAGAACAAAGCAGATGTGCAGAAAAGAGAAGGACCTTGAGAAAAGGACACAACTTCCTCTCAGGTCCTGAGTTTCTGTTCTCATTCCATTTCCAGTCTACAGGGATCCTTAGAATAGCCCCCTTTTTACTGAGATAGCTTGGGTGGAGCAAAGCAGTTTGGTTAGGCATTCGATAAATGCTAGTCTCCTTGTCTTATTTATGTCTCCATTCAATTATTTGTCTCATCATTTATTCATGCGCACATTCATTAGTTTGTGTATTAAGTTGTATAATTCTTGACCACCTACTCTGTGCAGGTACATCCCATGCACCTCACCAGTACTGAGGGCTTAACTTGCATCCTTCCCAGGTAGTACATCTACATTTGTCTGGGCATCAGGGAGGGAGATAAAGAGCAGAGAGGAAAGCCTGTAATGGTGAGGGAAATATTTAGGGAAGTAGTCAAGGGCTCATTGAATTGCTCACGGGGTGGGGGGCTTCCCTCTCTAACCCTGAGCAGCTCAGCCCAGTTAGGTCCAGCATCAGCCCAGAGCTCAGAGTACATTACAAGGTTAAGGTCTGAAATTACTCCATCTTTCTCATCTCTGCCAACGTGCCCAGCCTTGGAGAGGATGCAGGGGAGAATGCATCACGTCGCCTCCCTTTGATCCCGCCCTCTGACTCAGGAAATGTCCTGTTTCCCCCACTCGTTCCTAAGACTCTCTCCTGTACCATCATCAGTCACAGGGATATCGACAGCTCAGGCTAAACCAGCCTTAAGTCTATGGATTATTTTCCTCTGTCAGCTTAAAAAAAAGAAAGAAGAAAGAAGGGGGGCGGAAGCCATTCAGGTTCTCCTTGAAGAAGGGTAAAAAACAGAGGCATAAAGAGACCATGTCAGTGACCTCAGAGAACACGCTGGTCTGAAAAGTTCTGTAAGCTCGGGTTCACGTCAGTGTCCTGGTGTTCACCAAACAAACGGATGCCTTGCCTCGTGGGCATTTCTTAGTTTCATAGCCCTGCACTGGCCGTGTTTCAAACGAGCCGCTGCTGAGAGCAGAGTGAGTCATGCTTCTACCCTGAAGATCCCTGGAGTCAGCCCATCTAGGCCACAATGTCCAGCCTGGTTCTTCAAGGATGGGAATGGGCGGCCTGTTTTCACTATTTCCAAAACCCAGCAGACACTGCATGTTCATCCACAATGAGGTCGCACAAGCTGCCCCATCACCCACCCCCTAATGATGTTAACCCTGGCTGGCTGTGTTTGTCATTTCCCGGTAACCAGATAACCGGACAGGGTGATCAAGGGAGCCTTTTTGAGTAATACCAAGTAGACAATAAGTTAATTGTTTGATTATAGAGCTAATTTGTAGGGTAGGTGAAACTCTTTCAAGTATAGGATGGAGACAGTAAAAGGGGAGGTTGGTGGGTGGGGAGACAGATAGAAATATTCTTCCATGATTTTATTGATAGGGCATTTTGGCTTTCCTGCATTCAGGCTGTAAAAAGAACCCTCAGGGCATTTCTCCAATGCAAACACTAGGACCCTACCTTAGGGGAAGAGTGAGGTTAATGGTAACCACTGCCCCACCCCACATGCTTGAGAAGGACAACTTTGTGGCTCCTGCAAGGCTGGGCTGGCTCCCAATCAGACTGCTGAAAGAATGAAATTTTGCTTCTCCAAAAAGCAGAAGGATGAAGAAGGAAATATTGTCAGCAGGGAAATTAATTCCTGGCAGGCCCAGAAGTGTTAAATCCCCCATCAGATTCTCTGCCTCCTATTTGTTGAATGCACCTGCTGACAGAGCCCTGAGGGGCAGCACAGACTGCAGACACCGCCAGCTGGTCGGGGTGGAAGGAGCCTTCCCAACGCAAGGTGGCAGCACGACCCCGCCTCTGAAGCAAAGGCTCCCCTCCCAGACTGCTGCAATATTTCCTCCAGCCCAGGAGGTTTTTATTCCCCTTCAATTTTAACCAATTGTGTTGCCTCTTTTCTGGCCAAAAGACAGAAATAAGTTTCCTCTTTTCCCTATAATTGATTTTAAGTTTCCTTTTGTTCAAGCTCTGCTAAAAAGAGGAGAGAGTCTTATTTCAAGGGTTGACTAGCTTGAAATTTCTATTAAGTGAGCCAAATAATTATACCCCAAAGACAAACCTGCTCCTGAAACCACGCTCAGCATCCTCGGGAGCAATGCTTGTGCTGTGTGACCCCGCTGGCAGGACACTTGGAGCATTCCTCTCCCTGGACGGGCACTCTGGCCTTCTCTTCCACACCAGATTGCTTGTTTATTGAACAAGAGTCCTCTGCTGTCACCTCCTCCAGGGCTGGTTGGCATATGTTAAAAGGTGATAAATTTGCCTGTTGGCTTCAATGTCCCATGACTGGATTCTTAATTGCCTTTTTCTCCCCCCCAAGACATAACATCACCTGATGAGGACAAACAGCCTCAACTGTATATGCAGTTGTTTGTTAAATAAACAAACAATGCTTGCCTTAGGGTCGTGAACACACAATACAGTGTACAGCTGAAGTATTACAGAATTGTACCCCTGAAACCTATATAATTTTATTAACTAATATCACCCTAGTAAGTTCAATAAATAAAGTAAACAATACTACTCTTCTCATGGTCTGCCTTCCTCAAGGACTCCTTGTTGCTTATGATGGCAGCAGACCCTTGGCCTTGGGGCTCTCTAGCTTCCAGACCTTTGTGCATGCAGTTACACTCTGCTTGAGGCACTCTTGCCTCCTCGCTTCACTTGGCTGACGCTAGTTACCCCATTCCTCAATTTGGTGTCACTTCCTTTGGTAGGTTTGTCCATTGCCGAGGCCAAGTCCGTAGGAGATGCCTTCTGCATGGCTCCCACAACACCCTAACTTTCATCATTACAGTCCATCTAACATAATAACATCCAGTTGACGAATCAGTATCTCTCCCACTTCCAGGAGTATGAGCTCCTCTGGAACATGTCCCCAGCTGGGTTAGTTTGTCCTACAGCCTGGGGCATGAAGGTGCTTCAACAATATTTATCCAACTAAATAATTGTGAACATATTGAAACTTGTGAACTTATTTTTTTCTTTTAAAAATATTTTATTTTGCTTATCTATTAGCAGCCCTTACACCTGATGTTTTTATTCATTTGTATAGTTTTAACTACCTATGTCAAGTGATACTTTTAACACAGCCAGTTTAAAATCACAGGCAGACTTGTCAGACCACTTTAAAAGCAATAAACTTTAAAAATTAATAATAGTGTGGCCAACTCCTAATTTTGAGAGTTAAAACATGTCAGCATATGCACTTTCAGCCCTGTTTTGCCAGACTGGAGGGATTCGTCACTCACCTTCCTGAAGAGATTGCCCTTGAGAAGAAACACAAGGCGCGCTTGCATGGGAAGAAGCTCCCAGCACCGGGGCTGTGGGCCCCTCAGGTCAAGGTATGGTAGATGACTTTGGTGTGGATCCTGAGGATGTGGGCATTAATGATGGAAACGTTCTACCCAGATAAGTTCTGGAGGTGCTTCTGGAGGAAGCATTGGAGGCAAGAAGATAAACAGGCTGTGAGAATGGGGCCACTGAGGATAAAGGTACTGGCTACTGGATTGGTTACCTCCCGTTTATGAGATTGAGTCCCACACTGGGATGGCACAGGGAGATCCTGAATGTGTGTGAGGCCTTGTCGTGAGCAGCATAGGTTTAGGCTTAGAGTGCCCAAGCTTTCCTGTCCTGCTGTGTGACAAGTGACTGCTAAATGGAAGGCGGGTTCATTGTTGTTTTCTTCTTAAGCTTTGTTCTAAGCTGCATGCTGGTCGGAGATAGAGAAGGAATATACTGTGGTGTAGCTGTTTGTACTGTAACCAATAGGCAGTGTCACTGTGGGTCTTTTTGCTTTGAGTTGTTGACTTGTCTGAGTTGTATTGACTTGTTTCAGTTGTGTTGACTTGTCTGAGTTGTGTTGACTTGTCTGAGTTGTGTTGACTTGTTTGAGTTGTGTTGACTTGTCTGAGTTGTGCTCACACTATCAGAAAGTAGTGGGGTTGTCATAGGAGCCATGGGCATAGAAGACCAGTTCCCTTCCCTTGGATTCAGCTATATCTTGAGTGAGCATAGAGACACAGAGAAAAAAGATCATTTTGCTAGCTCTAGCTCTTAATACTATAAGGCATTGCATCTTTCAATTTAAAAATTATAAAGTGAACTCTGAGACGTCTGAGAATCAATGTGGTGTGTTGGAAATGGTTGAACTGTGGAGACAGAGGTCTAGGAATACTTTTCTGCTAACTTTGCAAGACCTTGGGCAAAACATTTACCTTTTCGGTTTTCTTATCAGTAAAACGGATAAATATTTCTAGCTTATAAGATTGTAATAGGGTTTAAAAAATAATGTATGTCCACGCTACAACATGGGTGAACCTCGATAGGACCGTGTTAAGTTAAAGAAGTTAGTCACCAAAAGCTCACATTTCTAAAGGATTTTCACGTGACCTGTCCAGAACAGGCAAACTGTGGAAAGAGGAGGTAGATTAGTGGCTGGAGGAGGTGGGGTGGGGAGGGAGTGTAAAGTGCTATTAATGAGTGCAGTTTCCTTTTGAAATCATGAATGTGTTCTAAAATGGGCAGTGATAAAAGTACATTTTTAAAAAGTGAATACTATGGTATATGAATCATATCTCAATAAAACTGTTATTTTAAAAACTATAATTTAGGAGAGAAATATATGTTAAGTATCTGTATGTAGCACATAATAGGCACTCATAAATGTCCTTAATTCTGGAGGGATCCGTTGCTCACCCTTTTCTTTTTCTTTGTTTTTATCTTTAAACTTATTTTTATTGAGTATCATTGACATGTAACATTATATTTGTTTCAGATATGCAGCATACCAATTCAATATTTGTATCTGTAAAATGATCACCACAATAAGTCTTATTACTATCCACCTTAAATAGTTAATCATTTTTTTCTTGTGATAAGAACTTTTAAGATCTACTCTTTTAGCAACTTTCAAATATGCAATACAGTGTTATTAACTATAGTCACCACGGCTGGACATCCCATCCCTATGACTTATTTTGGGAGTTTGTACCTTTGGGGCCCCTACATCAATTTCACCCCATACCTACACCCACCTGTTCTTTGTGTCTATGAGGTTTTTTTTTTTGGTTTGGTTTGCTTTGTTTTGGGGGATTAGATTCCACACATCAGGGAGACCATAGAGTATTTGTCTTTCTCTGATTTATTTCACTTAGCATAATGCCTCCAAGGCCCATCCATGTTGTTGCAAATGGCAAGATTTCACTCTTTTTATGGTCGATTAATATTCCATTGTATGTAGTATATACAATTTTCTTCATCCATTCAACCATTGCTGGACACTTCTTTGTTTCCATATCTTAGCTATTTTAAATAATGCTGCAGTGAACATGGGTGCATGTATCTTTTCAAATTAGTGTTTTTGTTTTCTTTAGGTAAATACTCAGAGGTGGGTTTGCTAGATCATATGGCAGCTCTATTTTAACTTTTTAAAGAAGCTCCATACTCTTTTCCATCATGGCTACACCAGTTGATGTTCTCACTAACGGGGCACAGGGGTTCCCTTTCTTCACATCCTCACAAACACTTGTTACTTCTCTTTTTGGTAATAGTCATTCTAACCGATGTAAGGTGATTTTCATTTCCCTGACAATTAGTAATTTGAGCATCTCCTTATGTACCTGTTGGCTATCTATATTTCTTCTTTGAAAAAAGTGTATTCAAATCTTTTTAACCAGATTGTTCAATTTTTTTGCTGAGTTGTGTAAGTTTTACATATTTACATGCACACATATATATGCATGTATATTGTCCCCCTCTTGGTAGGTTGCTTTTTCATTTTGTTGATAGTTTTCTTAACTGTGCAGAAGCTTTTAAGTTTAGTATAGTCCTACATGTTTATTTTTGCTTTCATTGCTTTTCCTTTTAGTGTCAGTTTCAAAAAAAAATCATCACAAAGACCTATATCAAGGAACTCAACAGCTATGTTTTCTTCTAGGAACTTTATGGGGTTTTTTGGTCTTATGTTCAAGTCTTGAATTCATTTTGAGTTAATTTTTTTTATGGTGTAAGATAATGGTCCTGTTTTATTCTTTTACATGTAGCTGTCCAACTTCCCTGACACCACTTTTTGAAGAGACTGTCCTTTCCTGATTGTATATTCTTGGCTCCTTTGTTGTAAATTAACTGACCATATATGTGTGGGTTTATTTCTGGTTGCTGTATTCTATTCCATTGACCATTGTGTCTGTTTTTATGCCAGTACCACACTGTTTCAATTACTACAACTTTGTACTATGGTTTGAAATCAGGGAGCATTATGCCTCCAAGTTCATTCTTTTTACTCAAGATTGCTTTGGCTATTTGGAATATTTGTGATTCTTTACAAATTTTAGGGTTGTTTCTTCTATCTCCATAAAAATGTCATTCAAGTTTTGATAAATGTTGTATGAAATACCATTTTTTTGCCGTGTATAATGCACACCCACATTATTGTACACATTTATACATGGGATTACTGTACCATGGTATGTAATCATTATACCCATGTATAATGCACATCCTTATTTTTCCCTCAAGAATTTGAGCAAACAGCTTCCCAGTAGGAGGTGCATGAGAGGCAACCACCCATTAATGTTTCTCTTCCTCTCTTTCTCTCTCCCTTCCCCTCAGTCTAAAAATAAATAAATAAAATATTTTTAAAATTTTGGGGGCAAAAAGTATACATTATACATGGCAAAATATGGGAGGTAGATTACTTTAGGCGGTATTGGCATTTTAACAATCTCAGTGCTTCCAATCCTTGAGCATGAATATTTTTCCATTTAGTTATGTAATCTTCCATTTGTTTTATTAATGTCTTATAGCTTTCAGTGTACAGGTCTTTTGGTGCCTTGGTTAAATTTATTCCTAGGTATTATTTTCTTTTTGATGCAATTTGTAAATCAGATTGTTTTCTTAATTTCTCATTCTGATAGTTCATTATTAGTGTATAAAGACACAGCAGATTTTTGTATGTTGGTTTTATATTCTGTAACTTTGCTGGATTTGTTTATTCATTCTAACAGTTCTTTGGTGGAGTCTTGATTTTCTATATATAGTATCTTTTCTGCATAGAGTGACATTTTTACTTCTTCCTTTCTAATTTGGATACCTTTTATTTCTTTTTCTTGACTAATTGCTCTGTCTATGACTTCCAATACTATGTTGAATAAAAGTGATAAGGGTGGATATCATTGTCTTGTTCCTAAACTTGGGGGAAAAGCTTTTAGCTTTTCATTGATAAATATAATGTTAGCTATAAGCTTGTCATATGTGGCCTTTCTTATGTTGAAGTATGTTTCCTCTATACTCACTTTGTTGAGAGTTTCTATCCTAAATAGGTATTGATGAACTTTTTATATAATTATGAACCCAGTCTTTTATTTTTGGGACCTCTCATTCAGTGAATTTCAACATACTGTTTTCAAATGGGGTGGAGTAGGGAAAGAGAATTATAATGAGAAAGTGTGGAGAATTGTGTAAATCTCTAGATAACCCATGGGAATGTGTCACAATATAATCTGTATTATTTTTTTCTATCAGGGAAAAATTTCTGAGTATCATAGCTCACGGGATCAAGTTTAAATACCCCTGCTTGTCAGTCAACTTATTCTGAAATCTAGCCCCACCTCACCTACCACCTTTATCACCCACTTGTACTCTGCTCCCCCATAGGGTGTCACTCACTTGTCCAGGCATATGCCAGTCTCCTCTCACCTTTGTGGCTTATTCTGACCACCTGATTTAGGATGCCTTCTCTGGTGTATCTCTATTCATGCAGTTCCACCTCGGCCTCACAAAGGCGCTTCATGTTCTTCTCTGCCAAGAAGCTTCTCCCCACCATTGAAGCCCGCACTGACCACCCATCTCCACAAGCCCGCTCCTGAGGGTCTGTATTCAGTGATCATGACCCATGAAACCAAAATCACCCCTAGATTAGAGTGAATTACACCAGCATTCCAGAAAATAGCCTCTATGCTAACTGGAGGTATAAAGTATACATTCTTCTTATTCATCCATTATTTCCTGTCTGTAAGCATATTCTCCCCAAACAAAAATTAAGCTACTCCAATAAAGCTTTATTTTATGCCTTTGATATTCTGCAATGTTCCTGATATGATCCTAGACATAAAGTAAACACTCTATAAGTTTATTTGTATAGAGTAAGCCACTCTATAAATTGACTTGGTTAATAATACAAAATTATTACCCCAAAGAATCTACTATTATTTAGCCACGTCTCAGCAGCTTCATCACAAGAACACAGTGGCACCTAAGAATCCAAGAGGCCCCAGGCCTCTGTGTTCTCCTGATACCAGAAGGACTGGGGGCAGCACTTTAACAGAGATTCTGTGTTTCCCAGCAGGCCACGCTCAAAGCAGGGCTTGAAAAGCAAGGAATGAAAGAGTGTTACCTTCAGTGGGTCCAGACCAGATAGCACCGGAGAATACATTTCCCCATCACTGTCCCACCTCGTATATACGTCTGTGTGCATCTGCAAAATCCTGTCTGATTTAGGCATCGGCCAAATAACCCTGCCTGTTAGGGGAAGAGTCACTTAATTCTGCTCCATTTGCTGAGCATTCAACCAAAGGAAGTTGTAAAATACTATGACCATGTTTCTAGAGAGCTCACAAATTAAAAACCTTAAGGTTTTCTGCAGTTTCCAAAGCAAAACCAGAAAAGCGGAAAGATGGCTGATACAATTAATACATTTCTTGGCATTGGGACATTGTTATTTTACTGCTGGTATCAGAGTGACATCATTTTTCATACAGACACCATAATTGTCTTTGAATGTCATAAAAGGTGAAATTCATTCTCATGGAAATTGAGGAGAACATTGCAAAGCTTCAGTCAAAAGAGGACTAAATGATACAGATGATAAAATGTGCTGGCTTTAAATTTCTGTCCACAAACCAGGAGTGAAACTACAGAGAATTAGGCTTGAAATGAATACTGTGATAACCTGAAATTAGTTTAGGCATCCCTTTAATCTCATTTCTTCATGGTGTAGAATTATTCATTGGAAAATCTGTTTTCCTTCATTGGCCAATATGTCAGCTGTCCAAACGAAAATACAGAAGAGAGGAGGGGATGAAGATGTTAACCAAAACATATCTTATTAGAGATGGCAGAAGCCACTCACTTCTTACTGAAGTACGCAAGCCCGAAAACATAAAGCAACCAATGTGTACGAGTCCTTCGCTCAAACTACAGAGCCAGGCAGAAGTGTGGTTGGTAGGGTCATAATATGGGTATAATAATTTATAGTTTTAATTTGAACATTTCACCTAAAAGGTTATGTGGTGTGCTTGAGTGTGATATTGTTATGTTACAGAATTACATGCTGATGATCCTATAATAAAAGATTTTGTGATAAAAAGAGGCGTTATTTGTGCCAGACCCCGTATGTAGGCTCTCATCTGCTAAAATGTCAGAGATCCTTAAGGATGAATCCTAGAATCCACCCCATACAACTTTCTCTTTCAACCAGCTGAGGTGATGACGTCCAGACAAGTGTTCAGGAACGGCTTGCTCTCATGCCGTCTGTCCAAGTTCCTCCCTTCTCCACCCCACCTCAGCATGAGCCCCCCCAGAAATTCCTTCTGCTGCCAAAAGCCATAGAACCCTTACATTATTAATTTTCCATGGAATTGTTATGTTTTGGAAGCCTCACAAGAAGCCGAGTGCAGCGTTTGAGGGCAATAAAACAGTCAGAACAAATGGCAAACCTCTCGGTTTGGCGCTGTGGAACGCAGCGCGCATCTGTGCAGCGTTCCTCTCCGTGCAGCTGGAAACGTCTCAGATCGGGTCCTCAGTTTGTGTTTCTCAGGCAAACGGTCCTTTATTATTCTGTGGGAGAAAGCCCTTGTGGAGAAAAGCAACAGTATGAGGACCCGTGATTCTCAACCTTCACGTGCATAGATACCACTCAGGAGTCTTGCTGAACACACATTCCAGTTCAGTAGATCTGTGTGCAGGCCTGTCGTCTGTGTTTCTGGTGAACTCCCGAATGGTGCTGATGGTGCAGGTCCGTGGGCCACACTTCTGTGTCAGCGTAGGTCAGTGCTTGCCCTTGACTTTATTAAAACACACTTGACATCAGTCCTGTTCACAATGTTTGTGAACATAAAATCAATTTCATTTCCATTTGGGGCTAGTATTTATGAGGGAGTAAAATAGGTGTTAATTAACCCGGGGAAGGAGGTGGTTGGATAAGGAGGAATTCTTTGATCTTTTACATAAAGCATCTTTTACTCTCACTTTCCAACTGTGTATTTTGCTTTCTTGTTAAAAATAGCAAATGCTGCCCTGGCTGGTGTGGCTCAGTGGATTGAGTGCTGGCCTGTGAACCAAAGGGTTGTCAGTTGGATTCCCAGTCAGGCCACATGCCTGGGTTGCAAGCCAGGTCCCCAATAGGGGGCGCGCAAGAGGCAACCACACATTAAAGTTTCTCTCCCTCCCCTTCTCCCTCCCTTCCCTTCACTCTAAAAATTAAATTTTTAAAAAGTAATATTTTTTTAAAAAAAGTAGCTAATGCTAATTTTATCTGATGGTCTGATTTAAAAGCTTATCTTTGCTCAGGACAAATCAGTCCCAGAAATGTCGCTGTCCTCCATGTGCATCAGGCACAAGGAATGAGAGAGAGAACAGAGCTTTGCCTAGCCTCTTTTATTTTGCTCAGCCAAAAGGAATCTCCTAGTCAGCTCCAACCCAGATGACACTTGGTGTGATACTATATAGAAATCCTAGTAATTAAAGTCACTAAACTATGGCCAGCTGGTGTTAACCATCTTGTTATGTCACAAACTGCTTCCTTCTCTTGTACGAGAACCTACATAAGATCTCCTCTGTGTTCTGAATAACACGCTCTCAGGAAAATGACCTCAGAAAGTGTGTGCTTGGGAAGCAGCAGTGATCAGAATGGGATTTCTGTGTCTGTGTGACCACTGTCCACGGGTGTGTGCATATGTACAAGCTATGAGATTTGGGGTAGGGGACCTGAATTTCCTATGTTAGTGCAGTAGCACTGTTCCCTAAAGGAAGCTTCTTTCCCACGGGGGATAAGAAAGCAGCTTACCAAAAGGCCTAGAAAGGTCCAGGAAAATAAAAAACAAATCCAAAATTCATTTTTTTAAATGGCTTTGCAGACTTTCTCCTGCACTCCAGACAACACTTAAAAAGTTTAAGCACTGCCCTGGTCAGGTGAGTCAGTTGGTTGAAGCATTGTCACGTACACCAAAAGGCTGTAGGTTTGATCTCCAACCAGGGCACATACGGTAGGCAACCAATCAATGTCTCTCTCTCTCTTTCTCGCTCACTTGCTCTCTCTCCCTCTCTCATAATATCCAAGGGTGAGAATTATTTAAAAAGATACATTTTATAAGGTTACTGTTCAGGAAAACAGAACAGCTTAAGGGTGTTTGGACATCACAACAGGTACCGATACCCCACTACAAACACTCAGCAACACTCCAGTCTCGACTTCCCAGCAACCTGCCTCATGATGGCAGTCTAGCTCTTCCGTTTTCATCACTCCAGTGAAAATTTAATTTGGATTTCCTCCAAGTATTCTCTGACTTCACCTGCAATGTCTGAGTCCACAGTGAATTCAATTATTAAGGAGCAACTTCCCCAAAAGGAAGCTTTGATTTTATTATATTTAATCCACCTGATCTTTTTCTTTTCTAACTTTCTCTCTGTTTTAAACTTTCACCAACACAAGCCTGCCACCCACTGCCACAGAATGCACATGCTAAAGGGAAGTTTTCCCCTTACTGGCTTGATCCGTGGTCAGCTTCCAGAATCTTCCCATGGCTAAGGAATACTTTAGGTGTGTATGTCTAGCTTTCTCATTATTCTAAGTCTTTTTAAAATTTGTATTCTCTTCTGAACCCCATTTCTCCAGTTGTGCATATTCTTCTATAAGCAATATATTCTCAGCAAAATATTTGCTCCCAACAGGATTTTATGGGAATAGCCATAGGGTCAGCACGGGCTTCTCTGGGTGAACTGGGGGTCGGAAAGCAGACCCACTTGCATGCCTTTCCTTCCCACTGCCCACTTCCCTCTGACTCTCCACGCCCCCCGACCCCCAACCCCACGGATCAATTTTGAAGTATCACTGAAGGGTGCCTGAAGTTCCACGGTAGAAGTTGAAAACCTCTGTCAAGAGCGAGGAAAGCCAACCATAAGGGAAAATTCAGCTCAAGACAGTATTTTTCAGAAAGAGGCAAAGAGAAAATGTAGCTCCAGGATTTAGATCTCTGGCCTGAGCTATGGAGAATGCCTGAAAAGCCTGTGCACGGGCCTCCCAGGAAAACCACAGCATGTGAGCTAAAGGACAGCTCAACAGATTTCTGCCAAAAACCTGAGAATAAAAGGGATTTTTTAAGTGAGAATAAAATGGATTAAAAATTTTTAAGACTCCAAAAACATGCATCATCAAAAAAAATAATTATCCCTCCAAAATTATATGTTTTCCTGCCATTAAAAAACCATTAAGCAAAACATGGTGGGCTAGAAAGCTCTTCCTGTCATCCAGCTCTCTCTCTAGTCCCTGACGGGGTTAAGACAGCCATGGGTTCTCATCCTTCAATGGTCAACCCCGTTGGGAGGTAGAAAGATTTGGCAGAAAGCACCAGGGCCTTGGAACCCAGCTAGAATCAAACCGCAGGTTGGCCGTGACCTTGAGAGCACTGCTTAGCCACACTGAGCCCCAGTCCCTCCCTCACACTGTCCTTTGTAAGCAGTGTCATGCTGTAGTCAAAAGCGTAGAGTCTGAAGCCCGACCTTCCCAGATCTCAGCTGCAGCTCCTTCTAGGCGTGTTGTTTGTCAAGTCTTAACCGCTCCACGCCTCAGTTCCCTCATCTATGGAGAAGCCAAATACTAGTACCTGCTGCATAGGGTTATTGTTATAAAGATACAGTGAGTTATTTTTGTAAAGTACTTATTAGGTACTATGTACGCATTTGTTAAATATCAATGCATAGGAGCATTAAAGAGTAATACAAGGGTGGGCAAGAGTAGATTTATAGTTATGAGTACGTGAAACAAGAGTTTATTCTTGTATTATTATTTAGAAATTATTGCATTATTTATTTGAATTACAACTGTAAGCCTGCTTTTGCCCACCCCTGTGTTTAAGTTACACCAGAAACATAAGAGGAAATGCTAAGTTCCACGGATCGGGACTGTGTCTGATGAGTATTAGAAATGGATGGTTTTCATCAAAAGCCCTTCTGTCCTCTATGATGTGACTTTTTTATTATCATTCATGCACACGCAGTACTTTGATATTTTTTGAAGACTTAAAAAAAATCCCCATAGTATTAGATACATTAGTCAAGTTATTTAATCCTACTGAATCTGTTCCTTCTCTCATAAAACTAGGACAATGACCTCGTTCATCATTCCCTTCCTACCTCCTTATTTCTGGGAGGAAACACTGTTTCTGCAGTTACTGGATGACTAACTATGTGACCTCGAAGGGTCATGTAATCTGTCTCACTCTATTTTTATCAGGATTGCACTAGAAGATACCCAAACTTCTGACCACAGGAGGCCAATGCAAGATATTTTGTTACCTTCTTTAACTTAGAAAATACAACCTCTTTATCTTCCCTCTCTATATATTAGAAGTCTAACACAGGCCTCAGCCAGGCTAACAGCAAGGTAATGGCAGAGCCACGTTCCTTCCCAGAGGCTCCATGGGCGAATTCCTTCTTGCCTTTTCCAGTTTCTGGAAGTTTCCCTCATTCCTTCCTTCTGACCGTCCTGCATCTTCAAAGCCAGTGTTAGCTGGTCAAGGCTTTCTCACATCGTATCCCTCTGACCTGCCTTTCCACTTTTTTTTTCTTAGCCCCTCCACCTTATTTATCATCATAGAAATGAAATTCATACAAGATAAAATTAACCATTATAGAGTGAAAGATTCATGGCATTCAGTGGATTCACAGTGTTGTGTCGTCACACCTCTGTCTAGTTGTAGAAGGCTTCATCACCCCAGCCTGTGAAGCTGTGGCTCCGTTGCCTTCTCTCCCTACCCCCTGTCAACCACCAATTTGGTTTCTGTCTCTGTGGATTTACTTGTTGTAGATGCTTCATATACATGGAATCACACAGTATGTGACCTTTTGGTCTGGCTTCTTTCACTTAGTGTTTTTGAGTTCCATCCCTGTTTTAATCTGTACCAACACTTAATTCCTTTTTATACAATAATATTCCACTGCATGGATATGCCACAATTGGTTTACCCACTTATCCATTGATGGACATCTGGGCTGTTTCCACCTTTGAGTTATTGTGAACAGTGCTGTTTGAACATATGTGTGCATGTATTAGAGTACCTGTTTTCGATTCTTTTAGACAGAGACTAGGAGTAGAATTGCTGGGTCACACGGTAGTTCTATGTTTAACTTTTAAAGGGACCATCTCACTGTTTCCCACAACAGCTGTACCACGATACCCCTAATGTGAATATTTCTCCAGAGAGCTACAGTCTCTCCCTTTCATGTGGCCTCTTCTGCCAATACCTCCCAGGGTTGCAGGGGTTCCTCTGCCATTTACAAGTAGGAAAGCTGCCTAAAGAATGTTCTACATGTGCAAAACAGCCGGAAATCCCTAGGAGACTAGTAAGGCTTTCTAAAGAGCATTAGACCTTTAGAAGCTTTGATGAAGCTGCTCTATGACAGACAGATGCTCAAAATATGTTCGCTGTTTTGTAAAAGTGAGAAATAGTGTAAGGTCAGATGAGCCAGCTGGCTTTTTGAAGTTGAAAAGCAAAGCAACTACAATTTCACAGTCTTCATAAAGTATTTCTTTATCTCAAACCTTGTGTTCATTTGGCAAAAATATTATCAGCTACCTGCGATGTACCGAGCATTATGCACTGATTATAAAAACACACGATCTGCATTATCAGAGAGCACACGCTCTAGCTAGGAAAAGAGACGGTCATCCAATGGTCACGTTAGGATGAGACAAGCACCAAGAACAGGATGTGGACGAAATGTTGCAGGGTGCAGCAGATGGAGGACTTTATTACGTCCAAGAAGCTGACAAAAAGGCTTGATGGGGAAAGATCTCATATAGATCCTAGAGCGTGAGCAGGGATATACTCATCCGAGATGAGCTGAGGCTAGGGTACGGTGAAGAAAGACTTGGGAGCGCAGAATTGTAGGACCTATTTAGGGAATCCTTAAACAATCAAAGAATAATAGAGTACGTGAAGGTGGGTGTGAGAGGGGGAACTGGACCCTGTCAGCAGGCACTGTTCCCGCTGGGCGTCAGGAACCCACACTGCGTCAGCGTTGGCATCAGGTACATGCAGAAGTGCATGACTAACTTCTGGGGCATCATTTCGAAAATTTTAAGACACTGATTGGCATTTCTCTGAATTCCTCAATGCATTTGTCAGAATCCTAGAATGCTCTCTTGTAGACCATATAACCATGTAAGCTGTGGAATAACACAGCCCTGGGTGACTGCTTTGTCTCTCTAAACACCAGTTTTCTTACCTGCAAAGTGGCCCTCGTGGAAAATATCTGCCTTGTAAAGTTTTTGAGAGGATTAAATGACCAAAATGTGCATACAGTCCTTCATATAGTGCTAAGGACATAGTGAGCATTTTATAAATGTGGCCTAATGTTATTCTTAATAAGAAGCTTCAGGGGGTTGGTACCTGGGAAAAACTATCTCATTTCTGGTTCTCTATAGAGTTCTAAATATACTGTTTCTCTTGAGAATTTTCCAAGAAGTGATCTCAGCAGAAAAAGCGCACATTACTGTGAGATATGACCTACTCTTCTCAGGCCTGTCCCCAAATGAAGGTCAAGAGTGACTAAGGGAGAGAACTTAAGGTTTTAATAACAGTGACCTCCTATTGGCTAACACAATTGTGAGTATATTACATGAGTGTTTACTATACAAGCCATGCAGCTTTTCAAAGTTTCACGTTCCAGACCATCTAAATAATTCAGCAAAAGCTAAACCTACCTTGACGGAGCTCTCTCCTCAGGTGAATTTAAATTTAGAAAAATAGAGATTATACTGACACAGCTTAAAGAATTTTTTTCAAAATCAGTCACATTTAACAACTCTGTCCAGGCAAAAGTTTATTTTTTTCCAGTATGACAATGAGGAGGACTGTCCAAAGAGTTCAAGTTCAGACACTGAGCATGCTGTGGCTTTCAAAAAAGAACTGGTAAGAACATTGGAAATATTATTAAATTTACATAAAGAGAAATGTGGGCAACAACATGAACAGATCGTGGAAACCATAACTGGGAAGCAGGAAATATGCCTGGTCAATAATTAACAGTACGTTTAGGGTAAAAGAACGCACTGTGTATGTTTTCGTGTATAGAGCATCTTTTCCTAAAGACAGTGTCTTCTTTTGTTGTTTGTTTCTGTTTTGCCTAAAATCTGACTCCTGATGTAGCCATTAGCAATTTATTGACATTTAACTACAATTTCCTCTGATAAACCAATGAGCAAAGCAGAATCACTTCTTTTGCTCTACTGCTGCTTCTAGGCTATTCTTAGGACGATATTCTGCAGGGAATGTCCTGTGCTCTGGGAAGGTCTCAGATAGGCCCTTATTAAATGCTGTACTTTCATCAAGCTTGAAAATGAGGCATACTTTGTTCAGTTTAAAAGTCAAACAACACTGCAACCTTTTGGAACCTCCACACTTTCGATCTCGCCATTGTGTTTGGAGAATCACAATCCCCTCCTTCTTGTTAATAACTGGTTTCCAAGCGACTGCTCAAAGAGTGATTTTTTTCTTCAATGTCAAATACTCTGACATTGACCTGGGTCATTTTGAATCTGTTCATGGTGTTAGATGACTCCAAACAAACAAGACAACCTTGAACAGAAGAAAAACTGTGTCCTAACATTGGTTTTCCATTCAATTTCAATAATTTACTTGTTTATAATTATCTTTCCATTACACTGGCTGTTTGTCTTGATGTAAGAGACTGATCTTCATTAGTCATCATGGCGAGCAGAGGAAATAGAGAAGTATTGATCCACGAGCAAAGCACCTGGGTGATGTGTAGGTGTTATGATGATGGGCGGATGAAATTAAAGCTGTCACTTCATTTTTCAAAGCAAGCCAAAATTCTCTAAACGAAGGAGTTCCTATCATTGTCTTTTTTAGGGAGGGGCAGACAACTCTAAGGTCCTAACCTTGAAGATTATCTCGGAAACTAAATTTCTGATTGTAGTGTAACTTTTAAAAAATTAAACAAATAGTCTAAGCATAGTAAGCTCTAAAACCTCACAACTGGAAGGTGAACCAATCACCAGCACACAGTGTCAAATTTCCTAAGACAATTGCAAGGGCCTGAATATCCAGAGTACTATGTCCACCCTTTAACCAACACAGAGACTTACACCTTATCTTACTTTATAATTCTTACCACCTTGTACAGTTTTGTGTCTTGTCATTAAGATAGTTAAAGCACTGGAATGGTACTGTCTGTGAATAAATGGAGAGAACTGAGTGGTCCTGGCCAAAGCACTACAGCTTACCTTCGAAAAGTGAGTGAGCTCGACACCATGGGCAAGGGGCGCCGGCCCCATTTAGAAAATGCTGCAAACAGCATTTCCCCCCATCAACATTGATTCTCCCCCCGGAAGGTTCTATGGGATAAAATAAAATAATACTCATACTATTTGCTCACTAGGGCAAATGAAAACTAGCCCTGATTATTTTTCTGATAAGTCGAGGCTATCTTAACTTGTTTCGAACAATATCCTTTACTATTTCCTTAGACAAATGTATCAATCATTTGATGACCTCTATTGATTAATTGTATGTGTTATTTACTGTTTATAAACACATATCACAAACATTTTCCTTTATATTTGTTTATAACGATCATACATATACATATTTATTGTGTGTGTACCATACGTGATCCTTTCACCTGCTGATTTAACTTAAAAGGAGAGATTCAGAGGCTCAGAGACTTAAGTTTTCAGAGGTTCAATTCTGGATGAATTATTTTTTTCTACTTCCACAAAAAAGACACTCCGCCTTATAATGGTCTAATTTGGTGGTAGTTACAAAAATAAGAAACAATGGGTTGAGAAGATACAGAGATCTGTACATGTCAGAAAACTCCGGAAAGCATTAAAGTTGGTTCAGTTTCTCCCCTTTTTTAGCCTTATCAAGGTATAATTGATATATATAAAAAATGCACACATTCAATGTGTATGTCTTGGTGAATTTGGACATAGGTGTGCTTGTAGGAAGCTTATTCCAAGGTCCCCCAGCCCTTTGGGATCAGAGACCATCCCCAAGACGGAGGCTACAGTGCTGTGTTTGTCCTCCTTAAGCTTTTTTTGAAAATTATTTCATGGAATTTTTGTTGCATTTATTTTTAGGGAAGTGGTGTAAGTGGTTTCTTACATAAACAATTTGAGATTTCCTGGAATTTTTTTGTATCACTATCTAAATTTCTCATTTTAATTTTAGTTTGTGTGCCTACTAACAGCCTAACACACATCAATGATTTTTGATAGGAGATCAGACAAAAATCCTCGTGCACCAGAAAATCACAGGATCACCTAAAACTCTTCCACCTCTCTTCCTCCACCTTTCTCTTCCTCCAACATCAGCAAATCAAATGATGGTCAATTAACAGACAACACTCGTCAAGACCAAAAGGTATTTCTAAGAAAGTTAAATTCCCTGGGAAAAATGAAACAATTTGCCAGGCACCATCATGAATTCTTTAAGAACATTTTATCTCAGTATGGATAATCCTTGAAGCATTTTAGACATAAAGAAACTCAGGCTCAGAGAACTTGAGTCACACACCCAAGGTCACACTGTAAACACTGAAATGAGGGTGTAACCCCTGTTCTGCGTCACTCCAAAGACCCTACCCTTCCCCATAACTTACACCTTCTTCAAAGACAGTGGCAGGGAGCAGGGTGGCAGGCGAACATTAGAACGAAAGGAAAAATCTGCTCAAAAATGAAGAAATGCGAATGCTGTAATCTTGTTCTTCAAATAGAAATAGTTAGTAGAATCAGACTGCGACTAAAGAGTATAGATTAGCACCTGACCCAGGACCCCACCCAGGTCTCGCCGCTCTCCTCGAAAGCACTGTCATTCATGTCTTCACTCAACTGTGATTTATCAGGTGTCTAGGAAGAACCTAGCACTACTGTACTGCAGTCACCAATACAGCACAGTGAACGAGAGTCTCTATTCAGAAGAGCCAAACAATGAACAAGTAAATAAAAAACACATATAAGCAAAATAATTGGGAGGCTGGATTTCTCTGAGAAGTTGATACTTGTCTTGAGACTTGAAGAATGGGAAGGAAACAGCTGTAGGATACAATTTCTAGGCAGGAAGCCAGAAGAGCAAATGCAAAGGCCCTGGGGCAGGAACGACCTTGGCCCAGAAGAAACTGAAAAGGCTACAACTAATATAGCTTTATGAACACCCAGTGGATTGTAGGAGATGTGGGCTAATCCAGCAGAGTTTTGCAGCTAAGATAAGCGTGTCTTTCCTCTCCCTGTTTTCTTTCTTCCTTCTTTCAACAGCCAAGTACAAACAATTTTATTTTGGACAATGCCCCCAATCAGGAAACACACTGTATTTTATCCTCAGTACCTCCTGCGCAATGAAGCTCCCAGTAACCACTAGGGGTGCTGCTCCATGACACTGTCTCACATGTTTATGGGATTAGATTGTGCTTTGGGGCATCTTTTTTCCTCCTCACAATATCCAGAATGTTTGTGTAGTCTAGTAACTACGTGCATGGACTGTGGAGTCAGTCACACCTGGGAACAAAGACAAGTCTCCTAATCTTTCTAGATCCCAGAGTCCTCGTTTCAAAAAGGAGACACCTATATCTTGCTGCATTTATTGTTTGAGGGCTAAGCAAGATAAAGTATCTAGATTGCACAGCACGGGGCCCGGCAGGTAGTAAGTGCGTGATGTGTGTACATAGTATTGTAACCGTTTCCCCTCTCCTCACCCAATTCTGCAGATAGATGAACAGGAACAAGGAGATAAAGTGACTTGCCTAAGATCTCACACTGAAGACAGGCTAGAAGCAAAACTTTGGATGCTTCATCTAAGTGCTCTTCCCCTTTACTGCAGTGAATCACTGCAAACTGAAAATTGATTAATAATAAACCTGTTTCTGCCTTCTGGGAGAAGGTATCATGTACCGTGAGAGGAAGGTCAATTTCTGGGAGCATGGGATTAGTTCGGGCATTGATCTAAAAACTCTTACACAAGAATTTCTGAAGGGCACACTTGCTTTGCATTAAGCATTTCCCTTCACAGTGTCAGCTGAGGGAAAAACAAAAACAAAAGCAAAAACAAAGCAAAACAAAAACTCCTACCCTATGCTTTCTTCAAAGGAAAAATAAAACCTACAGAAGCTGGATGAAATTCCGCAGGTACTCTTATCTTTAACCATAACCCTAAAATGAGCCCCGATGGAAGAAGACCAATAGTGTTATTACATCCAAAGCTTAGTACTGAGTTCCAAAAGCCCTGACAAGTCACTAAATCCCAATAAAATATATGGAAGTTAATTATAACTGAAACACACAGAAGTCAGCCAGGAGGTCGCAGTCAATAAGACTCATTGAATGAAGACTGATGTTCTCTGTGCAGGAGGCATGCAGTCCCTCCCCTCATTCCCACAGGGCATGTCCCTTCTTCCTTGCCCGCAGCACCCCCAAGGGCAACTCTGCTCTGTAAACAAACATGCTGTACCCTGAGAAGGAAAAGAAGCATGCCCAGGGGTCATTTTGAAAGCCCGGAGACTAGAGATAGCCTGGTGCCATCTCTGTAACCTTGAGCCTGAGGACTTTCACTGCCATTTTCTTCTCCCAAGAAGAGTACCCACCAGGCACTCAGCAGAGTACCAGCTTCCCCTGAAATGTCATTAGCTGCAGGGCCACCAGAAGTTCAGGCAGGTTCGAATGCTATTAAAGCCTTGTTAGGAAACCTAGTCACATTTCAACAGCTGTGGTTCTCATGAAAAGGCAACTAGATATTCTGCCCTAGAGAGACAGGATCAATCAGCCCTGAATCCAAGAAAAGCAAGAGCCAGGAAGAGGTAAATTGAACTGGAAATAGGTGTTTGGGTGTTCGCTGCTCGTTTCATTTGGCCATCTGGACAAAGAATACTGATGCCGTTGTCCCTAACTACGCACTATTGATTTATTCATTCACTCACCTAAAATATATTCTATTACATGCTTAACTGTGCAAGGGAGATAATCTCCTCAACATGTATTTCAAAGAACATTCATCATTTAAAACTCATTGAGAAATCTATTTCCGTAATTTTGAAAATAAATCAGAAATGCTGACGACTCTGTCTCCTCCAGAAAACTCACAGTGCGTAGCAGTTCTAAGATCTACATTCAAACAAGCACTCGTTTTGTTTATCCCGGCATTTCTCAAACTCACTTGCTCATAACCCCACTTCCCCTTCTCAGCCAAACCTATTAACAGCCCAGGCTGGCTTCCCAGATTTGGCCCAAGGGCCACTGTGTACCTGTGGTTGTGACCTGTGCTGTCTAGTCAAGTGACCACTGGTGCCCAGTGGCTGCTGAGCCCTGGGAAATTGGTGAGCCCAAATCGAGACGAGCTGTGTACACGCACAATGATTTCTAAAGACTTGGTTCAAAATGACAAGGATGTACAATGTTTCAATATTTGTCTTGTGATTATATATTACAATATTTTAGACATATTGTTTTAAAATGTATTATTAAAATTAATTTCATCAATTTCTTTTTTTACTTTTTTAAATATGGGTGTAAGAAACTTCAAAATCCTATAGGGGACTCCCAAATATTTCTGTTGGACAGTGCTGATCTCGATAACTTCTCTGCTGGGCAGAAAGCCGTCATCGAACATGAACTCATTAAAAAAAACAAAAAGCCCTGATCTCTTCTGTATCCTCCCTTTCAATCAAGAACCTTCTTAGCAAAGTGTCCCCTAGTCTGGGAAGCCAATCAAGTCTATGCTTCTCTCTGTCACTTAGTGACTGACACGTCATGTTGCTTTAGTTTCTTCACAGATGTTCCTGGAATTTTTATATTTGTTTGCTTCCTTATCCATTCTGTACCTCCCCGAAACAGAATGTCAATTGCACAGACAAAACCACTTTTCAACCTTCTTTGCTGTGGTTCCGGGTCAAGTTGGACATTTGGTATTGCCTTTTGCCTTGCTTCCGCTGGGTTTAAAACCATGTCAGATTAATTCTTTAGTGAATATTTTGATTGAATGAAAGAACTATTGTCCTGGCTGGTGGCCTCAGTGGATTGAGTACGGGCCTGAGAACCAAAGTGCGCTAGTCCCATTCCCAGTCAGGACACATGCCTGAGTTGTGGCCCAGGTCCCCCATAGGGGGGTGCATGGGAGGCAACCACACACTGACGTTTCTCTGCCTCCTTCTCTCCCTCCCTTCCCCTCTCTCTAAAAACAAATAAAGTCTTTAAAAAGAGAGAAAGAACTATAAAATATCAAGTGTAGAAACAAGATGCTATTTTGAGGAGAACGAGATAAAAATTAATTGGAGAGACGAGAAGACCTTGCACTCTAGTTTTATTTAGTAGAGAAATCTAACCCAAGCCACAGCCCTTAGGACTGGGGTTTTTCATCCTAACAATAAGAGCAGCAGAAGCATTAGGACCCAACACTAGTGTTGTGTTTACTTCGGGCCGGACACAGTTCTAACTGTTTTTCGTGTATTGACAAACATAATCCCTACACAACCCTGTAAGAGAAGCACTATTCCTTCCTCCCTGTTACAGAGGAAGTAGCAGAAGCACTTTGAAGTAACTGACCCAAGATGATTCAGCTGGTAGGTGTCAGAGCCAAGGCACTGGGATTCACTTAACCGTCTGAGCATACGTCAAACCTCCCTGTTATCCCCTGATTTCATTAGCTTTATCCTATTGTGAACATATTGGAAGAACATTACATCACATGGATTAAAAACATAGATCTTTTTAAACATCTATGCAAAAAAGCAGATGGAAGTATTAATGTAGTAATGAACTGTAAATCTTCAGAATAAATGGAGAAAGAAGAAGCTGTTTTTCATACTGTCTTAAGCAACCAGCCTCATGACAAGGAGATAATGAGGCAAATATTTTCTGTTCAGCCTGAGATGTACTTGTACATTTTAATTTCTTGCCTTGTACACTCATTAGAGCCACTTTGGTGTTAGTTGTAAATTCTCTGTGTAAATGTATGTAAAACTTGTGCTATCGACAGATATTCCCTGTTAACATAAAAAGTATGTCTGCTTTCGGTGACACAGCGGGCAACCCAAAGTGCAAATTAAACTCGCAGCTGCTGAGGCACATTTCAACAGGGCTGATGAGAGGCTTAGAGGTTGCTTTATGGGCAGGACCCTCAGCCTGACGTCTGACCGAGCGTGCCTTGCTCCCTGCCCCTTTCGCTCAGGTGACCTGATTTTCCACCTCCTGTGGAGCTCCCACGGTCGGATGTCACATCTGACTCTCAGCAGAACGAATGCAGAAAACCCCCTGACTCAAAAACCCTTCAGTTCAGTTGAATATCAACTTTCTATTATCACTGCAGTCCATTCATTCAATGAGTATTTATTGAGACTGTGATGAGCACAAGACTAGATCTGTTGCCTGGATTCTTATTCCTTGAACTATTTTCCTGGGCACATATTCCTTTTTTTCTTCAATATCCCAGCTTGGATTTCTGGTTGGTTCTGCCTGGTCTGGGCAGGCAGCCTTGGGTGACTTCTCCAGGGTTAGCTTACCTGATTTAAGATCATCCCTACTCCAGTATTACCTCCTTTCTCCTACTAATGTTTGCTCCTGGTCCTTCTTGTTTGGGCACATTCCATGGCTACTGCTCCTGGCTCTTCTCCCAAATCATTGTGCACCCATCACTTATGCCCAGAGCTGACCTCCTAAATAAATACTTCTACACATCATTCCAAATTTTCAATAAACTACCTCACAGCTACCCCAAGTGTACCAGCTCCTAGAACACCAGTGAAATCAAACACAATACCAATTAGAGCCACTTGAAGAGAAGAGTGTGGCTTACAGTTATATGTTGCATTTAATATTTCCTACCAATGCAAAATATTCTACTTTAGCCATGTGACCCAAAGTGCACCCCAAGAAATAATAATCTTAAGAGAGGCACCATGAAAAAAATGTTCTGGGTGGAAACCCCTGTATTCTGCAGACTGTTTGACGTGAGACCCCACTGATGTCCCATTGAACCCACTTAGGAAATCCTAAAAGAGACCAAGACAAGCCATATATATTATCCACCTTCAAAGGAGCTTCTCCTTGGAGTGGAGCACAGAGAAAGGTGCACAGCACACAACACAGGTACTGTCACGTCCTGCCCAAGGACGTTCAGGTAAACAACAGACCCATATACTGCAGTGGTCCCATAAGATGATTTCCTTTTTAAAATTTAATCCTTATTTTATTTTAAACATATAGAATGCTTCCAAAATTTGTGTGTCATCCTTGCATAGGGGCCATGCTAATCTTCTCCATGTCATTCCAATTTCAGTAGATGTGCTGCCGAAGTGAGTTCTAGGATGACTTCTGTCACCTAGTAATGTCACAGTGCAGTTCCTTACTGATTTATGCCAATCCCAGGCTCTCATTTCTATCAGCCAGAAATGCCTGGTGGCACGCACCTGGGCCCAGGTGAGCTCCCCACAGAAGCTCCCCTTTCTAAACCGGTGTAATAACTGGACCCATCCTTGTGGTTCCCATTCTGACTGCAAGATGCCCTTCAGCAGTAATCATTAAGAAACATGGAAGAAAAAAAAGAGTTTGTTACTTACAGGCCCTGGAGTGTATAGGACACACCAGAGGCCACACAGCAAGGGAGTGAGGAGCAAGAACACTGGCCTGGGCCTCTGCTTTTATTGGGGCCAATGGTGAGGGTCTGGGGTTTCCAGTGCTCACTTTTTACTGGTAAATTTAAAACGTAAGAATGGGAATTTAAAGGACAAGAAACGAAAAAAATCAAGTAGCCCAAATGGTCCAAGATCTCTAAAACAAAGGGCTTAGCTTTTTATCTCCTCCTGTGCCTGGCGAGGTGTTTGTTCAAGATTGCCTTCCTTGGGGTGGATGCCTTGGCAATCAGAGCTCAAGCCAGGCACTTGCGTTACAAGAAGGAAGGCCAACCCTCGGGGTTTACACTACAGCTTCTGTCTAAGTATAGCAGTGTAATTGCAGTTCTAGGCTATAGCGTCGTGGCCTGTGTGCGTGCACACTACGATGTCTGCACAAGGATGAAATTGGCTAAAACTTCATTTCTCAGAATGTATCCTAGTCATCAAATGACTGCAGACAAAGCATGAATGTGAGCAGAGGGTAAAAGATAAGATTGCTCAAGTGATCGGCCATTCATCGGGGTGAGAATGTTGGGTTTGTGTCCTGAATCCCCACCCAGTCTAGGATATATAGAGAAAGTCAGATGGATGACAATTTTAACAAAGTTTTATGGCTTATAAAGAGCCCCTCAGTTCTCCTGTTTATGTTGCTCAGAGCTTCTCATGAACTCCCCTTACTAATTTCTGGTGCCCTTAATCACCCCTAAGAAGAATGTCCACCTTCATCCCAAATTGGACTCCATGTAAGTATTTGTATGTTTGCAATACTGAGAATGTATTTTGCAACCCATCTGCCCGTTGACGCTTGTTTCACTTTAAGTCTCACAGGCACATAAAGTCCATCTCATACTCATATTTAATAGGCTCAGCTTATTGAGCTGGCTTGGTCATGTTTAAACAGCTAAACATGGCAGGTGAGGAAGTAGAACCAAGATGTAGGGCCTCCCAGCCATGGAGCTTGGCAGTCAGGGTCCTCCCTTGGCCAACCCACTGAGAATGTCTGCAAAGGTGCTAGGCTAATGCTACTTGGAATCTTCATTTGTTATTAGCATGCCTTTATTACTCTCACCCACACTCAGGAAACTAAGAAAGGCTCGGCAGGAGCAAAGGATTAATATGACAACGTGTACTCACTTTTTTTTTTTTTTCAAAAGAGTCCTACCCAGTTATCCATGTAGATATTATTTTGCTCTTGGGGCCTAACCACCTCTTCAGAATCGTTTACTGGCTCCTGCTTATAGCAGCCCATGTATAATAGCAGTGCCCAAATTCACCAGGAGGCAAATGAAACATACTGATTGTCTGTACCAGCCATTTCCCCAAAACATTCAAAGTTAAAGGCTCTGTACCTATTAAGACCCAAGGGTATCATTAATTTAATTGCTCACAATTTTATGCCTCAATCTCCTGTCATTGAAAAAGGGCCAATAATGTTGACCTAATTCTCCCATGACCTCCAGTGAGAATTTGTTCTTTTAACATGTCTATAGAAAAATGAAATTTTTCAAGAAAAAAATGAAAGTAGATTAGGAAAGAAAAGTAATACACAGAAATTACAGCCTACTCGAAAGAAAAACAGTTCTCATTTCCTCACCTCTGTCCCTTCTAAGGGAATTCTTAGGTTTCCTTTAACCTCCCCAAAGAAGGATTTCCAGCTTCACCCCAAAGGTTGGCTATAGCTCTATGTATATTTATGGCTGTAACTTTTAAGCTGTGCAGTGCTGTATAATATGCCTGCCACACTGAGGGCAATAGATAAATATTTAATGAGAAAAATAGATGAATATGATTATTTTATTATTTTCCTTCTTTACTTTTGTATTTCCTTCTTTTGTTTACCCTACAGTGAGGATAGGGATGATCCAAAAAAGGACACCTAAACAATGTGATAACATCTCCTGTTTAATGCCTCTGCTGTTCAGTCCTTGTGTTTGCAGTCTGTTGTTACTACTGATAATATGATGTCCAAAGGGTGTTGGTTCTAGGACCCCCGCAGATACCAAGGTCTAAGGATGTTCAAGTCTCTGATATAAAATAACATAGTATTTTCATATAACCTATGCACATTCTTCCTTTAAATCGTCTCTAGATCACTTATCATTCCTCAGACAATGTGAATGCTACATACACAGTGGTTATAGTGTATTGCTTAGGGAATAATAACAAGAAAAAAAGTCTGCATATGTTCAGCGCAGATACAACCATTTTGGCCTAACTATACAGTACACATCAGGAACAGTGTAACTTAAAAAAAAAATCTTTTCTATCCATGATTGGTTGAATCCACAGACATGGAACCTGTGGACATGAAGGGCCGTCTGTACTTCATGCTTTGCACAAACTATTGCAGGTGTAGAAATGAGAAGGAATCACATAGTGGACACAAGGACAGAGGCGCTCAAGCTGCAGTATTTCATCAAAACTCGTTACCTATTCCTCCGCCCTCCCCTTCTGTCTCCCACTTTTATAGACACTTCTAGTCTTAGACTACAGGAATACAAATCCATTTGCTACTGTTCTTCACACAGTTGAATTCTCAAAGCCATACCCCTCCTGACTGAGGAGGTAATAAAATCTCCAAGAAATCTCCAATAAAATCTCCAAGAAACACTGATAGTTCAAGAAGAAGTATTGGGGTCTTCTTGCTCTTTCATCATCAATAGACCCATAGAATGGGGAAGGCATGCCAATGTTGAATTGCTGCATCGTTTTAAAAATCTGCAAGGCGATGCATTGTCATCATGACAATTATAATTAAAACACTTTGTTGAGTGTCTCCAAGGTGCAGAGTATGCTTGTCACTCGAGAATCAAGAGGTTATATGAAATATATGATTTCTGCCATCCAAGGTTTATAATATATTTGTGAATTCTGTGTGTTTGTACATACACACACATATATATGTATGTTGCATAAAATTGTATATATGTGTATATTTACATACATATACATACATATACATACATCTATGATGGTAATTGGTAAAATTAAGCTTGGAATTAGAAAATTAAATTGGGAAGATTAGTGAAATATGGCAATTGGCTATCATTAAAATAACAAATAATATTAACAGAAAATATAGAACAGAACGGTTTACAAATTAAAAGTAAGAAATAAAAGAACTTACAGAAAAAGAACTCTGTACTTTTTGTCTATCTTTAATTTTATGTACGTTTTTATTTTTGTATGCAGACTTCAAATTTAAAAAATAAGTTGAAGTACGAGAGACATCATGTACAAAATGTAAAGTGAGTTTTATGTATGCAGGCAGCTAGTACAAAAGTTCAGAGGGGAAAGAAACCTGGGAATTATTATGGATTCTCTCCAAAGGAAGCTAAACAACTTCTGTATGTTTTACACAGAGTAGAACTCTTAACTCCATGGGACCAGTGTGGAACAAGAAAACTTTCAGTTTAATGAAATGCAGCTTATATACAATCTTTTGAAATAATTCAGCTTAATACTTTCATGCGTATACGTAAACTAGAAGCTTTAAGCATGTGTATCAAGTAGTAGCCCTGCTAGTGTTTTATTGAATGATTAAAAGTCATTTGTAATTAGCTGCTTATTAATTGGCAAAGTACCACAAAACTTTTTAAAGAAGCTTTAAAGGATGGAGTATTTTATTTTCCTGAAGAAGCCTAACAATATCATCCCTGGCTTCTTCCCCCCACCCCCTATAAAATCGCATACATCTTTTTGGCAGTGACCAAGAATAGTGCAAAGATGCACTAACCCAAAGCTACACGGGGTCCACCCCAGACTCTGCATGAATGAGTCTAAAGCCCCGAGTCTGGCAAGGAATGACTTTTGCCATCAGCTACCCAGACTTCTCTCTGTCACAGACTTGGAATGTAAAGCAGGGTGGAAGTGTTCAATTGGGAAGCTAGCTACTTCTTCGGTAGTTTACCTTAGGGATCTCACAAACATTGAACTACTTGGCAACTTCCCAATAAGAGGGCAGACAACAAAGATCTGTTTCGTCCAGTGAAGAAGGACAATACTGGAAACATTGCTCAAGATTCTTGAGATCTCAAGCGACAGAAACCCAGTGGAAACTAGTTTAATCAAAAAGAGAATCGGCTCACATTACTGGAAAGGCAGGGCTGGCTTCAGGGTCTCCAGATCATCAAAAGTTGTGGCTCTCACTCTCTCTCCTTTGCTCTCTGTTTTTCTGCTATTTCTGGTCTCACGGCTCTTTTTTCTTCGAGTTGCCCTCGTCTCCCAGACTGTAGCCAGAGGATGGAGTAAACAAAGAGCTGAGCACAGGAGAGGGGAGTTCGAAGAAACCATACCTCACCCAGGTATAAGAATTCAGTCAGCAGCCAGAGGTATGATTATAGAGCTAAGGACAAAGGGCTCAATTAATAATTTTGTCATAGAACACCATGAAATAATAATAGTAATGACATTTATTGAGCATCACCTATCAAGCAATAAACTTCACTGAACCTTCAAAATCCTGGGATAGAGTCTCAGAGATTTAAATGACTTGCCCAGATCCCCACAACTACCAGACTGTGGAGCATCCAGATTCTAACCCTGGCCAACATGAATCCTGTGCTGGACACTGGACACTGGACACTGGCCAACATGTTGGCTACCGAGGACTCACAGCTGTTCTCTCCTAGGATCTCCCTTCACAAAGGGAGCTTTCCCAACAAAGGGAGATGCCTTGCCCAAGGTTATGCCCCCTTGACAAAGGTACCGAGTCCAGCCACCTTGCTCTAGTGGGGAAGACTGCAAAGAATTTCCCATGGGATCACTGGTGGTCTCTGTTGCAACTGCATCAAGTAAACATCACCCTGTGCCCAAGTTTACTTGCCCCACTTCCCTACAGGTGTTGTTCCCAAGTGGACGTTTGGTAAAAGTCCCATACACAGAACTCCAACTCAGATTGTCTCCAGGGAACCAACCTAAAACAAATTCAAAGCCTACACTATTGACCCTTTCATCATAAACTACCTCTTCAAAGCCAGTGTGTTGACGTTGCCTATTTAACTGCAAAGGGATGTTGTGAAATGAATCATGAAGCTTTGAACATGAGCGATTTCCAAACAGAGGGCAAAAACTATTCCCATGACATACTCAGAAAGGTAGCATAATTTTATGTGAATTGTGGACCCCCCCATCAACAGTTTTTCAAGGTGAATATTTTATGTTCTCCATTACAAAGCTGAGCAAATGGCCTTCATCATATTGGTTTACTCTTTCCTGTCTTCCCGGCAAATTAAAACTGTGTGATGAACAGCCTGAACTGAGCAGCTTCTCCTCTGTGGAGTTTTACAACAGCTAGCTTGCCGGCACATCAGAAACTGTTTAGATACGAACTGTTTCCTCGAGCAGTAAACATGGAATCCTGCACTCTCAGGCGGTGGGGCAGGGGGAGGGGGGGCGGGGGACTCGGGGGGGATTTGTTACTGTTTGTTACTGTTCTTTGCTGCCTGTGGTATGATAAAGAAGAAAAAAATCTCCAATCTCTAATCTTAACCTAAGTGGCAACAAAAATCACATTTAAAAAAAAAACAGGAAGCAAAGAGAACTTTATTCGTCTAATCCTTGGAAGGGCCCTTCAACTTTATCTTGTCTTTCTAGAATTTTCAGAACACAGTTTGTTTTTCTTTCCTTTCTCTCTCAATACCTTCCAATAGGAAAGGTTGACCCCCATGTTGTGATTTCTGGAATTCCAGAAAGATCCCCATGCTCTCCCAAATCTCCTCTCACCGACCGACCTCTGGATATTTGCAGTTACCTTGGAAATTTTTACTCCACTTTCAAAGGTGGCCAAGAGCAACCCTTTAAATCTTTTTCTTCTGTTCTACTGCAGGTAAGTGTAAGCATGATCGGGTTCACCAGCAACTTTCTAAACAGGGGATTCTAACGACTAAGCTGTTGCATAGGGAGATGCGGAAGGAAACCAACATTGGTAGAGCAGTTATTTGTTTACTTTACAGACACGATCTCCTTTGATCTTCGGCTAACACTCTATTACCCTCATTTTATCGGTGAAGAAACTCAGCTTTAGGGAAGTAGGTAAGTTGTCCAATGTCACATCGCCAAAAAATACCAGACATGGGCTCCAGATGTGTGTGGGCCTCACTCCCCAGCGCTGTCCCCTAAAAACACTGGGCTGATAAAGGGAGAAGGTCATGATCAAGGTAGAAGAGAGAGAAGAAGAAGGAACTCGGACACAAATTCTTGTCTCACTGGAGCCAAAGGCAACATGGGACTACCCTGAGTGTGACATGAAGCTGAAGAGGGCTCTGGGACGAATGGCTGCTTCTCCACAGATAGACAAATAATCCCCGTGAAGGAGAAAGGCCACTTCCTTTGAGAGCAAGACCAGAAACAACTGGAAACTCATTGAAACCTCAGGTGCCAGGGAGAGCTCACTCTCAATTGTAGACTCTTGGCCATCTGACCCATCTGTCTTACTAATGGTTTCTACAGCCCACACTCAGTTAGTCTACTCCAAGCAGGACTTGGGAGACAGGGACAGAGGGGCGTCACTTGAGTGTATCTGATGTGAGGACTTCTCGTAACAGGTCTCTATATGAGGCTACAGCTCCATGCGCCCCCTCCCCCAGTAGCATTTTCTTCGGGATTGTCTCCTGCTAACATTATCCACAGCACCTGTCCCTACAACACTAACAGCATGTAAGAGTTCAAATTAGAAAACACACTCGTAGCCACAACTTCAGTTCTCCAAGTGCAACAGGATTCTTCTTGGTGTCATTGGGTTTAGACCAAGTAGACCTAAGCCCCCCCACCACCATAACAATAGATCTGTTATGCTAAGAGATCTATTTATTAATCACAAATCTAGTACTAACCTTTTCTCATCTTGGCATGTTAAACGTGGAGTTCAAATAGCATTGTGAGACAGTGGGGAGAGAGTGTGGATGGATAAAGGGTTTCTATGGGAAGTGACCTAACAGGGGTGATCTGATCATAAAGTCCTAACTGGCCAGGTCCTGGTGGGGAGTCACATCCCAGGCCTATAACCTTTTGGTAAAAGGTTTTTCTTTGCCTTAAGCAAGCTCTGTTCATTGTTTTTCTGGATCTAGGTCCACACACCTTTGAAATGGGCCATAAACACCCCCAAGAGAGCACATACTCTTAACTATCCTGTAACTCAATCCACATCTTGTCTTCTCCCACCTTCATGTAACCTTCCTTGCCATTTCAAATGGGGAAAAGAAGCTGCAAAAGTTGTTATTCTCTGGAGCATTTGAGGTCTTGCTTCCAGGCACGTGTTGTCAGTTTGTCTCAAACAAATTGTTGTACAAGTTTTCTAGAAGATTAGACATTTCTTATGTTGACAATACCACATGATTAAGAACATGGTTTTGGATTCGACCAGGTCAAGTCCCAGTTCTTCTATTTTCTAGTGTGTGGCCTTGGGTGACCTGCTTAATCTCCCTATGCCTTAGTTTTCCTAAGGATGAAATGGAGACCCATGTGGGTCTCCATGTGACCGCGCTGTGAGGATTAAATGAGATACGGTACATAAACCCTCAGTGATATCTCACTGATTTTCACAACATAGCTATATTTGAAGGAAGGAATCAAAAGTAACTTGCCAGGAGACTTTACTCTGCCAGGTAAGCACATTGCTATTCAAAAGGAAAATACTTTCATTTGGCTGAAGAAATACTGAAATCACTTTGTTCACCTGCCCTCAGGCAAAAATCCAGAACGTTAGTAACTAAAGAGAAATTTTCCAGCTCTAAAATCTTAGTGTACATCTTCCCAAAATAATCTACTTTGGAAAAACAAGGTAAGAGAAGACAGATTTTAATTTTTATAAAGCCAAACACACAATTTATCAAAACAAATGCCTCTAAAACCTATTTCATGACACATAAACAAAAATAATCTTAATTTATAATCCAGAAAGTAAATTTTTTTTAACCACCTATTTCTCTCCTGTAGAAGCATGATAGCAAGATTATCTACCTTTGGGTACATTTTTCAAAAAGGATATGTTGCCTCTAAGACCATGTGCTTGCTACAGCATGGACGTTAGAATTCAGATTACCTGACCCGAATCTCAGCTTTATCACCAACTAGCTACGTGATGTTACTTAGTGTCTCTGAGTTTCAGGATTCTCATCTTCAAACTAGGGATATTGACTCCCAACAGCAGCAGACTTAGAGAGCTGCTAGCTCGGCAGCCAGTGGTCCACACTTTTTTCAAGCCAGAATATAGTGGCTAACATTGCCGAACACTTGCCTTTCCAGCTTCTCTTAGGAGCTTCTCATTATAAATAAGCATGTGACTCCTCTCTGGCCTCTGACTCATCAGAGAAAGTCTGTAAGGAAGAGTCTTCTGGAAAAAATATTTCTTCCTTAATAAAACAAAAGAAACACACAAGGTGAAACATCTTCCCTCCCTTGCTGCTTTGGGAATAAGCAGGAGGAGGGCATGCTGTTTGGAGTGGCTGCAGCCGTCTTGGAACCATGAGGGAACAGCAAGTAGAATCATACTGAAATAGACTCAGAAGCCCCCATAATGTTGAACTTCTGAACCAGTTCTGTAACTGTCTTCTCGGGGACTTTGTATTATGTAAAACAAACAAACAAACAAAAATAATAATTATTATTATAATAACAATAATAATAAGCCACAGTGACTTAAGCCACATTTGATGACATTTTCTGTTATTTGCAGCACAAACATCCTAACTTCTACACTATTAGAGTTCCTGGGAGAAATAAGAGAGGCAGGTAGCCTAAATGGAAACTCAGAGAAGTTCCATAGTGCCTCTAAGTAACAATACCCTCAAACCTATTACTTTTCCTGGGATGCCAATCCCCTTTTCTCACAATAGTTCAACTGCTAGTTCAACATCCTACTAGCTAATTATTTAACTTGCCTGAGCCTAGGTCTTCTCACCTTTAAATTGCAGTTAATATTTCGTGGAGTTGCTTTTAGAAATATGCAAAGTGGATGTGAACATTCTCTATTATAGAGAATAAATGCATTGCAAAGTGAAGGGCAAGCCGTGATAAAGGTCCAGAATTTCATGAAGTTGGTGAGAGTAGGTTGGGAAACTGCTTAGATTCTTTGCAAAGTCATCCATAAATAAGGTTCTGGGAGAATGAGACAAGTTACCAGAGAAAAAAAAGATGGTGATAAATAAGTGTTTCAAAAGAGAATGACTCCAGGTGGAGATGTAAAATGGTGTGGCTGCTTTGGAAAATAATTTAATTTCTCAGAAAATTAAATATAGAGTTACTGTAAGACTTAACAATTCCACTTCCAGGTATATAGTCAAAAGAACTGAAACTGAGTATTCACATAAAGACTTGTACATGCATATCCTATCCTAGCAGCACTGTTTACAATAGCCGAAAGGTGGAAACAACCTAAATTTTCATCAATTGGTGAATGTGTAAACATGTGGTATAGTCATACAATGGAATGGTACACGTTAGAGTGAAGTACTGACACATTCTACAACATGGGTGGACCTTAAACATTATGCATGCTAAGTACAAGAACTCTATCACAAAGACAATGTATTATGTGATTGTATACGTATGAAATACCCAGAGTAGGCAGACCAATAGAGGCAGAATACAGGTCAGTGGCTGCCTGCGGCTGGGAGGAGGATGGTGGGTAGAGAACAGAGAGAGAAAGCTAATGAGTTCGGGTATTCTTTTTGATTTAAAAAAATGTTCTACAACTGATTACAGTGACATTTACACAATTCTGAAGATAGTAAAAACTATTGACTTTTATACTTTAAATGAGTGAATTATATGATATGGGATTTATTTTCCATCGAAACTGTTATTTTTTAAGAGGGAAGGATGACCCCAATATGCAAGTACTGGGAGAAACCCTCAGAAAGATAGATAAGCCTTTGAATATTTTTGCAAAAATGCCCCATTTATAACCAAATTGCTAAAGTCAATGTTTTGGTGCCAGAAGAAAACACAAAAAGAAAACTAAAAAACAGTCAATGTTCAGTGCATTCTTATTCTAATTAGTGCAGAGATTCTTAACATTTGCTGTATTCAACATAAGAGAAAGCTCCCTATTTACATAATGGTTGTTCTCTTTTTAAAGATAGCACTCCAGTCAAACCTTTTGTAGACTGCATGATAGATGAACTATTCACTGTGAACTGTTAGTACGTTGTGAAGTGGATCCACTCTTAGCTCTCCTTTCCTGGTGCCAATTGTCCTTGGAGAAGATGGAGTTTCTGTCCACTGGGATGGGACATGCTTGTGGATGCTGTCACATGCTCTTTCAATCTTGATGACTCATGTCAGAGGCCTCAAGGATCCCAAGAGATTTACTTTCTACCGAGCATCGTATGCACTCAGCTGAGTATATATTTCCCAGGACTTTCTTCAAAGACCAAACATTATAACAGAACTATTTTGAAGAGGACTGATAGAGTCCTTTAAAATGTGTCTCCCAGCCCCTTGTCTACTTAAGTTTGTTCTACAGTACCTTTGTGACATGTTAAATAACCCATCCTTTAGCTGCGATGGTAATTGTATGATGCAATCTCTTAAAGAACAAAAGTGAGAATGTGGACAGATTGAAAAGGCAATTTGAAGGGCTATTGTGACCATTTATAACCCCTTGAACTGCAGAAAGCAGTGTAAACCAGGATGGGAGGAACATAAACAGGGATTTGACAATGAGGTAGTGCTGAGTTTGGGCAGAGCTCAGATCCCACAAGTCAGTTTTAATTTTCAATGATGCGAACCATCTCTCTTTCTTAAACAAGATGGTGGTCCCTTCAAACACACCTGTGTAAGCCATAGTGGATAAAGTGAGTGTTTTCGCATGCAACAAGAAAAATTTAGGCTTTAATGGAGGCAGTCTTCTAAGGATAAAAAATTATGAAAAAAAACTTGCAAAGAAGAGTAAGCAAAGGCAGAGATGCTCTAATTTTCCCCTCTGGACCACTAATCAATTGTAGCACCCTGCCAAGGAACAATTGTAAATAAACGAACAGGGACCTCTATTTGTCATCATCACTGTGCATATCACTGAGGTTCAAAAGAGCCTGGAGGATAAGGTGCTAATTATTTTCACTTAACCAAATCCTAGGCAACATTTAAGACACAGATAAGTCATTATTGCTTCCACATAGCCCTGAGTGCCCACGCCCACGAATGGGTCCCTCATGCCAATTTTCTCTATCACGCATAACAATATCAGCGGAAAACAAAGGACATCTCAGTCGACTTTACATCAGAATTTGAGTCCTGGCTCTGCCACTCCTAGCTAAATGACCTTAGGCAAGTAATTTTGCTTTTCAAATTTGATAAAGACAGCAGTGATAACATCTTGAAACCTGAGGGACGCAAGGTCTTCAACGCAATACAGTATTTCTAATCCTCACTGCAACCTATAAGGTAGTAATGATTACTCTCCACCATAAAGCAGAGGAAACTGAGTACCTAAATACCTTAGGAGCACAGTCAGTTACCTAATCTTTAAGCTTCAGCAAATATTCATAATCCAGTTTGTTACCCTACTTTTCTTACTTTACCTACCACTTGGGACGTACTCAAAAACTGTAGCTATTATTGTATACATGCAGACAGTACCAATTTGTTTACTGACTCACCACAATGGGAAATTTGAAAGATCATATTACCATAAAATTTTTTTTAAAAAATCTCGGGATCGTGTGGCTCAGTGGATGGAGCACTGGCATGTGAACTGAAAGGTCACTGGTTTGATTCTAGGTCAGGGCACATGTCTAGACTGTGGGCCAGGTCTCCAGTTGGGGGGAGGGTGTGAAAGGCAACCAGTCAATGTTTCTCTTTGCACATAGATGTTTCCCTCTCTTTCTCCCTTTCTCCCCCTCTCTCTGAAAATAAATAATTTTTTTAAAGACAATATTACCCACAATGCTCTCAGAGGGCTGGGGTTTTACACTTACCATAGGAAACCTGGACCTTGAATTTTATACTCAGCAAAAGAGCTGCAACAGAAAGAATCGCAAGCTATAAAATTCAACAAAATTAGATACCTGCCATTTATCTTTTTCTCTTGGAGAAAATAAGGCTACTCTTCATAGACGCAGGAACTTTTGACTGTCATTTACTGTATGAGATCCAGCTGACTGACCTGAGCATGATAAAGCATTTCCAAGTCCTGCAGTTTCAGTATAAGTGGACACTGAAAAATAGCATCTGTTAACATCAACACTTACTGAAACCTCATTATAAATTGCATATTTTTATTCTAGATCCTTTTTTATTTTAAAAAAATTTAAAAGAAAGAATATCTCATAGTTATTTCAAGGTTGGGCAAGAATCCCAAAACTCTGTTTGGAAAAACCACTCAGGTCGGTAATGCAAGATTTCCTCAGCTCTTCTTCAGTCCTTGAGGCAACGTTTGAATGTCAGCTTAAGGCATGCAGTTTGTAACAGGAAAAAAATTCCTTTGAGAGCTACAAACTTCTTGAGCTTAGCAACCTGGAATTTATATATCTTATCTTGCTTTTGGCAATGATCTAAGAAGTCTAGCTTCTGAAAAATATATGGTAAGTGTGGTTAAATTAGGAATTGACTCTGATGATGATAAACTTTCTGAACTGACAGCTACTTACTTGCCTTAGGTAACAATTTGGTAAATTATACCAGTGGACAGATTTTCACACTTGTGATGCCAGGAAGCAAGGTGGCGTAGAGATAGGAGCAGAGATTTTGAAGGGAAAAACCAGGTCTGCACCCTGGCTCTGCATCAACCTGGGCAGGTAGTTAACATGCAGCAATGATTTACTGAGAGCTCAGCTTGTGCTGGGTGCTATTTTCGGTATGAGGCCCTAAAAGCACTCTCTAAGCTTCTGTTTCCTTATAGCAAATAACTCTAAAACAGAACTAAAGAAAACATAAGAAAAGCACCTCGCAGAAAACCTGAAATAACAGTAGGTGACTAGTAAACAGTAACCGATACGTTACTGTTTCTGTGCAGTGGAGGTGTCTGGAAAAATCTGACCTTTACCATTTAATTTTCTTTCTTCTCTGTCTCCCAGGCAATGTGGCTAAAGCTCAATGTTATTTCAGAAGTATGCTCTTCATCCAAATGCTAAACTTTAATGTTCACATGAAAAAGGAAAAATCAGTCATCTGAATATTTTTCCAATAAGATTAATGTGAAATAGCATTTTTCCAATGATTACCATCACTTTAGAATGAGTCAGTCATGGGCATGTTGCAACAAGACTCGTATCAAGATGCTTCCAGTTGCAAGCAACCTAGATGCCCATCAGTAAATGAATGGATCAAAAAACTATGGTACATTTACACAATGGAATTCTATGCAGCAGAAAGAAAGAAGGATCTCCTACCCTATGCAACATCATGGATGCAACTGGAAAGCATTATGCTAAGCGAAATAAGCCAGGCAGTGAAAGATAAATACCATATGATTTCACCTTTAACAGGAACCTAAACAACAAAACAAAGAAAGAAGCAGGGTATAGTCAAAGACACTGCATTAGAGGTCAGGTGGAGAG